>CALNHX010003837.1:0-140639 GCA_940337035.1 Agriotes lineatus | reverse complement strand
AGGCGCGGGGCCTGGACACAACCCCCACTGTCCATAACGCCCACCATGTCCATAACCTCCACCGTGTCCATAACCCCCACCGACGATTTGGGCCATAACCTCCACCGTGCCCATAACCCCCACCGTCGGGTTTGTTCGTAATTTAAACTGTGCCCATAACCCCCACCGTCGGTTTGGTCCATAACCTCCACCGTGTCCATAACGCCCACCGACGATTTGGTCCATAACCTCCACCGTGTCCATAACGCCCACCGACGATTTGGGCCATAACCTCCACCGTGTCCATAACCCCCACCGTCGGATGTGTTCGTAATGTCAACAGTGTCCATAACCCCCACCGACGATTTGGGCCATAACCTCCACCGTGTCCATAACCCCCACCGTCGGATGTGTTCGTAATGTCAACAGTGTCCATAACCCCCACCGACGATTTGGGCCATAACGCCCACCGTGCCCATAACCTCCACCGTTCATAACCCCCACTTCGTCCATAACCTCCACCGTCGGCTTTGTTCGTAAGTTTTCAGAGTTTAAAAATGAACTTGAAACATTGCTAGACAGATCGGCAAAATGCCAAGGGCATATAAAATTAACGAAACCGTTCGTTTGGACTTTCCTATTTTGTAAAGACAAACGCTATCTAATACAGTGACCGCCAAAAAGTAAGTTATATACGGGAAAATGATTTATTATTGGTTTCTGAAAAAATTTCATTCTTGATAAAAGTTTGTGCATCTTCTGGAAGTCGTTTTACGATTGTTCTATTTGTCAAATGACTTAGGGTGTGGCGCGAAATTTAAATAATCTGAAAAAAAAATCCTACTGATGGATAAGATGAGAACTGAGCCGCCACTGGCGTATGTCGTACTGCTATTATGTTAGGGATCGAACTGGAACATTTATCAAAGCTTTTTTGTGAAGAAAACCAGTTTATTTACATACTTTACATATTTATTTATTTTTAATTTCTTGGCATAAAAGAGAACACAGACCAAGTCTTAAATTTGTCGGCCAAAACAATAAAGTCCGCCAAAAATATATAATTATCTAAAAATTAAGAGAGTAAAAATAAACAATAATAATTACTTAGTACAAGTGTTTGAGATGAATTGCATCCCGTAACTAGCGACACAGTCAGAAAAGGAAGAATATAGCTACAGGTTACATTATTATTAATTAAAGGTAATTAACTACTACCTAAAACTAAAAAAATATATTATATATATAACACACAAAATTTACAGAACATTAAAGTATAAAGTAAAGGTATACCTTAAATGGTTCTGTAATTACGTAAGTCCGACAGATCGAACACCTCGAATCTACTGTAGCAGGATTATTAACATTATTATTAACTAAATGTAATTAATTACTACCTAAATGTAAAAACATATATATAATATACAAAATTTACAGAATAATTCAAATTTACGTAAGTCTGACAGACGTAAAATCTAAATCTAAAAATATACATATTACATAATATATACAAAATTTACAGAATAATTAAAATTTGAATTAACCCTGCAGTGGTCGCGCCAAGTCTCACAGACCGATAAATACGTTATTGAGTGGAAATTTGTTAAAGGGGGTGTAAGAGTGTTTGTTGTGCGTTTTGGTACCGTTTAATTTTTAGACTTGGTTGCCTCCCGATAACCGGCATAAGCACAGTTGTTAGTGTTAGTGAGTTATTTGGAAAAAAGTCTGTGAGACTTGGCGCGACCATTTACGTTTGTGAAATTGTTTTGCGTTCTTGATTTTTTTTACATTAAATGTAGCTGCAATGAACTCAAAAATAATTTATGTTGCAAAAAACATCGACGTTAGTATACTAAGGCGTCAATGTATACAAAAATTAGCTTTGATTCTAACAAATGACCAATTACATCGGCGATAACTACTCAATAGTTTTCCCTCGGAAATCCATCTAAGAAGAGAAGAAGTAGCTGGAACCTCTTCAGACCATCTAGTAAATGACCCTAATAACCCCACAATTAAAAAACGAGCTTTTATTTGAAATCGGCAGTGAAGTACGCCGAAATCGTCATTAAAATACGAGAAATCGGCAGTGAAGTAATCCATTGTTTTACGACTTTTTTGTAGGTGGCGAGGCGACAGATAATCGTCACTCGACCGAACATAACCTACAAAAGTTGGTTAAAATGTTGTAATTTCACGATTTGTCAATTTCAAATAAAACATAGTGTACAGTGTACACCTCGGCACTGAAGTTCCTTTTTATCCCACATGTGGTTTATTTGCTTTGGCCCTACGGGCCTCCGCAACTAAATCCACATTCGTGACAAAAAGCTATACTTCAGTGCCTTGGTATACAAACTACTATTTTCCAAAAAAATAGCAAAAAAAATTTGTTTTGTAAAAATAAATTGTGTTTAGAGTACTTACCGTCATCGTATCCGATGCCCCTGAATGGATTTTCCGGCTGAACTTCGTCGGTTTGAAAAGCTTCCACTGAAATAATCATCACTTTAATTTTAATAAAAAAATTTTAGGTGTGCCTGTTCTAAAATGGAACGTATTACAGTTAGTAAAAACTGGTGTTACAATATTTAGTGCTGCTGTAGGTGTTCTCAAAACCACTTTAAAAAATTATGATTCCAAAATAAACAAAAAACGTCCGTGGAATGAGAGTCCGATTAGTATACAGGGTGTATAATATAAACTAGATCAATATGGATGAAGTTTAAATTTTAATTCTTTTCTCAGGCAGTGAAATTTGGCTTCCGGGTTTATTTATTTATGTCGTGCTCAGCCAACAGCCGTTAGGCAAGTTATAGGCGTCGCTGTACATTTATGGGGACTTCCAACCACACTAACGACTGTCATGATGTTATTATGACATCCGGGACCAACTATTTCCGTGGCAACCGTACCACGAGGCGCCGAGCGAAGCAGCCGTGGAACTCCCATCCAAGTTCTGACCAGAAAGAGCGTTGCTTAACTCTACTGATCGAACGTGGACGCTTGTTCAAGCTACACCACCCGGGACCTTAGTTGTATAGTAGTAAGTGCTACGGTCGAACAGCCTCCGTACAATAGTATATTGTATGTTAAGAGCTGAAAGTGCATTCTTGCCGCTTGCGCATGAATATTGCTGGTTGAGACGAAGTCGAAACTAGCAATCATGCAAAAGCGGCAAGCGCACTTTTAGCTCGAAATATACATACAATTTTTTCGACGACTGAGCATATTATTAAAGGAAAATATAAAATTTTATTTTATCGCAAAAATTAATTGACAATCAAGTTAACATTACTTGCGCAGTCTATGACATGTGACGCGATTATTTCCACAAATGACGGGCGTTGTCAAGGAAACATTCGGACGTGGCTACCTATTTTGTTCACGCGGAAACCCAAAACGCTCGGCGAGCGGCAAAAAGATGAAAACGCACGCTCAGCGGCAAACGTCAACTTTCTGTTGTCAAATGACAGTGAGAAAAATCTACTTTCGATGTCAGTCGTCGAAAAAATTATTTAAACCAGGGTGTCACAAACAGGGGGGGGGGGCTGGTTTATTTCCCTTGTAGATTTTTATAATCTTCAATTGTTTTACCAGTTTGACTCCATAATATCATTCTGCGATAAAGAATGCATACGGTGATGGGTGTTCTTGATTTTTTCTGTATGGCTAGCTATTTTACAGAAAAAATCGATTAAAATAATTTTCTACGTCAAAATTATCTCAAACACATTTATTAACTTTCGGTTCACAAAACTGAAGGATAATTGATAACAACTAAGGGCTAACTAATTGCAAAACGTAATATTGCAGTTCTTAAACAATAACTGTTGATTATTTTTTGTTGGCAATTTGTTTTCGCAATATTCATTTGGACAACCATTACTGCAATATTACGTTTTGCAATTAGTTAGCCCTTAGTTGTTATCAATTATCCTTCAGTTTTGTGAACCGAAAGTTAATAAATGTGTTTGAGATAATTTTGACGTAGAAAATTATTTTAATCGATTTTTTCTGTAAAATAGCTAGCCATACAGAAAAAATCAAGAACACCCATCACCGTATGCATTCTTTATCGCAGAATGATATTATGGAGTCAAACTGGTAAAACAATTGAAGATTATAAAAATCTACAAGGGAAATAAACCAGCCCCCCCCCCCTGTTTGTGACACCCTGGTTTAAATAATTTTTTCGACGACTGACATCGAAAGTAGATTTTTCTCACTGTCATTTGACAACAGAAAGTTGACGTTTGCCGCTGAGCGTGCGTTTTCATCTTTTTGCCGCTCGCCGAGCGTTTTGGGTTTCCGCGTGAACAAAATAGGTAGCCACGTCCGAATGTTTCCTTGACAACGCCCGTCATTTGTGGAAATAATCGCGTCACATGTCATAGACTGCGCAAGTAATGTTAACTTGATTGTCAATTAATTTTTGCGATAAAATAAAATTTTATATTTTCCTTTAATAATATGCTCAGTCGTCGAAAAAATTGTATGTATATTTCGAGCTAAAAGTGCGCTTGCCGCTTTTGCATGATTGCTAGTTTCGACTTCGTCTCAACCAGCAATATTCATGCGCAAGCGGCAAGAATGCACTTTCAGCTCTTAACATACAATATACTATTGTACGGAGGCTGTTCGACCGTAGCACTTACTACTATACAACTAAGGTCCCGGGTGGTGTAGCTTGAACAAGCGTCCACGTTCGATCAGTAGAGTTAAGCAACGCTCTTTCTGGTCAGAACTTGGATGGGAGTTCCACGGCTGCTTCGCTCGGCGCCTCGTGGTACGGTTGCCACGGAAATAGTTGGTCCCGGATGTCATAATAACATCATGACAGTCGTTAGTGTGGTTGGAAGTCCCCATAAATGTACAGCGACGCCTATAACTGGCCTAACGGCTGTTGGCTGAGCACGACATAAATAAATAAACCCGGAAGCCAAATTTCACTGCCTGAGAAAAGAATTAAAATTTAAACTTCATCCATATTGATCTAGTTTATATTATACACCCTGTATACTAATCGGACTCTCATTCCACGGACGTTTTTTGTTTATTTTGGAATCATAATTTTTTAAAGTGGTTTTGAGAACACCTACAGCAGCACTAAATATTGTAACACCAGTTTTTACTAACTGTAATACGTTCCATTTTAGAACAGGCACACCTAAAATTTTTTTTATTAAAATTAAAGTGATGATTATTTCAGTGGAAGCTTTTCAAACCGACGAAGTTCAGCCGGAAAATCCATTCAGGGGCATCGGATACGATGACGGTAAGTACTCTAAACACAATTTATTTTTACAAAACAAATTTTTTTTGCTATTTTTTTGGAAAATAGTAGTTTGTATACCAAGGCACTGAAGTATAGCTTTTTGTCACGAATGTGGATTTAGTTGCGGAGGCCCGTAGGGCCAAAGCAAATAAACCACATGTGGGATAAAAAGGAACTTCAGTGCCGAGGTGTACACTGTACACTATGTTTTATTTGAAATTGACAAATCGTGAAATTACAACATTTTAACCAACTTTTGTAGGTTATGTTCGGTCGAGTGACGATTATCTGTCGCCTCGCCACCTACAAAAAAGTCGTAAAACAATGGATTACTTCACTGCCGATTTCTCGTATTTTAATGACGATTTCGGCGTACTTCACTGCCGATTTCAAATAAAAGCTCGTTTTTTAATTGTGGGGTTATTAGGGTCATTTACTAGATGGTCTGAAGAGGTTCCAGCTACTTCTTCTCTTCTTAGATGGATTTCCGAGGGAAAACTATTGAGTAGTTATCGCCGATGTAATTGGTCATTTGTTAGAATCAAAGCTAATTTTTGTATACATTGACGCCTTAGTATACTAACGTCGATGTTTTTTGCAACATAAATTATTTTTGAGTTCATTGCAGCTACATTTAATGTAAAAAAAATCAAGAACGCAAAACAATTTCACAAACGTAAATGGTCGCGCCAAGTCTCACAGACTTTTTTCCAAATAACTCACTAACACTAACAACTGTGCTTATGCCGGTTATCGGGAGGCAACCAAGTCTAAAAATTAAACGGTACCAAAACGCACAACAAACACTCTTACACCCCCTTTAACAAATTTCCACTCAATAACGTATTTATCGGGTCTGTGAGACTTGGCGCGACCACTGCAGGGTTAATTCAAATTTTAATTATTCTGTAAATTTTGTATATATTATGTAATATGTATATTTTTAGATTTAGATTTTACGTCTGTCAGACTTACGTAAATTTGAATTATTCTGTAAATTTTGTATATTATATATATGTTTTTACATTTAGGTAGTAATTAATTACATTTAGTTAATAATAATGTTAATAATCCTGCTACAGTAGATTCGAGGTGTTCGATCTGTCGGACTTACGTAATTACAGAACCATTTAAGGTATACCTTTACTTTATACTTTAATGTTCTGTAAATTTTGTGTGTTATATATATAATATATTTTTTTAGTTTTAGGTAGTAGTTAATTACCTTTAATTAATAATAATGTAACCTGTAGCTATATTCTTCCTTTTCTGACTGTGTCGCTAGTTACGGGATGCAATTCATCTCAAACACTTGTACTAAGTAATTATTATTGTTTATTTTTACTCTCTTAATTTTTAGATAATTATATATTTTTGGCGGACTTTATTGTTTTGGCCGACAAATTTAAGACTTGGTCTGTGTTCTCTTTTATGCCAAGAAATTAAAAATAAATAAATATGTAAAGTATGTAAATAAACTGGTTTTCTTCACAAAAAAGCTTTGATAAATGTTCCAGTTCGATCCCTAACATAATAGCAGTACGACATACGCCAGTGGCGGCACAGTTCTCATCTTATCCATCAGTAGGATTTTTTTTTCAGACTATTTAAATTTCGCGCCACACCCTAAGTTATTTGACAAATAGAACAATCGTAAAACGACTTCCAGAAGATGCCCAAACTTTTATCAAGAATGAAATTTTTTCAGAAACCAATAATAAATAATTTTCCCGTATATGACTTACTTTTTGGCGGTCCCTGTATTAGATAGCGTTTGTCTTTACAAAATAGGAAAGTCCAAACGAACGGTTTCGTTAATTTTATATGCCCTTGGCATTTTGCCGATCCGTCTAGCAATGTTTCAAGTTCATTTTTAAACTCTGAAAACTTACGAACAAAGCCGACGGTGGAGGTTATGGACGAGGTGGGGGTTATGGACGGTGGAGGTTATGGGCACGGTGGGCGTTATGGCCCAAATCGTCGGTGGGGGTTATGGACACAGTTGAAATTACGAACGAACCCGACGGTGGAGGTTATGGGCACGGTGGGCGTTATGGCCCAAATCGTCGGTGGGGGTTATGGACACAGTTGACATTACGAACACATCCGACGGTGGGGGTTATGGACACGGTGGAGGTTATGGCCCAAATCTTCGGTGGGGGTTATGGACACGGTGGAGGTTATGGACCAAATCGTCGGTGGGCGTTATGGACACGGTGGAGGTTATGGACCAAACCGACGGTGGGGGTTATGGGCACAGTTTAAATTACGAACAAACCCGACGGTGGGGGTTATGGACACGGTGGAGGTTATGGCCCAAATCGTCGGTGGGGGTTATGGACACGGTGGAGGTTATGGACATGGTGGGCGTTATGGACAGTGGGGGTTGTGTCCTAGACCCAATAAATCGGTGCCCGCCATGGGCGCAGGAACAGGGGGGACAAGGAGGCTATTGCCACTCCTAGAATATATTCGTAAGGGGGTCAAATAGTGTAATTTGCCCTCCGCCTATATATTCTATGAAGTTTTTAAAAATTCGTACATGGGGTTATCACATAATCTATACGAGATGCTAAAATTCGTTGTTCCATTGTAAGTGGTGCAGAAACAAAACAAAGCATTCGTTAAAAACATCTTTATTTTTAGATCGACAGCGGAGAATTCGATATATGAAGTCCATTTTCCTTTCATACGGAAATGCAAATGCCGAAATTCTAGGCAAACCATGACTAGAAGCAATGTCACTAGGCTGCATTGTGTAGGTACATAAACTTCCGGTAATCATTTTTGCGGTGAGGTTAGCTTTCATGTGGAGAGGTTGATATTTAATTATTTTAAATTGTAGCTTTGGCTATTATAAACTGGAAATGTGATTTTATAATTTGGTTAGAACTAGTTAGATGGGTATTGCTTCAAAGACAATTTCAGTTTATAATAACCAGAACTACAATTTCAAATAATTAAGATGTCAACCAGTTAACATGAAACCTAACATCATTGCAAAAACAATAACCATCAGTTTCTCGAAATCTAGTGACAATGCTTGTCGTCATTGGTTTCCCTAGATTGCATTTCCATATAGAAAAATGAAGTGTGGTCACCACACGACTTTCTTCTACTGCTCGTAAAAACTTAAATTTGCGATTTTTCAGAAACTATACTAACAAAAAACTTTTATTGACAAGTCAACAAAAAAATAATTACGTAATATATAACAGTTTTAATCATTTTCAGTTCCATTAGTTTTCGAATAATTTTTCAAAAAACTGTATTTTTTATAAACTTTTTGAACAAAAGTTGTATATAATTACACAATACATATATCATCTTGTTCTATGAAATTTAATTTTTATCAAGCGATTATGTATAACACTAGAAAAAACATAAGAGTAATAAAGTACCACTTCCGGTTACCCGATTTTAACAAAAAATGACTGGGTCTCCAAATTTATATTAAAACAAAACTATAAATTTTGAGTCCCGCCAATTAAACCATATGGGTTTTAGAGGTCACAGAATGACAAGACTCATAAAATGACAGGCTAACAAACTGACAGACACGTAGAAAAAATGAAGTATATCTTTCAGGTGTTGTATCTTTATGACCATTCAATACGTGACTAAAAAGCATTATAGCTTAATTGTAACTATTATAGTTCGTTATGTATCAGGTACATAATGTGGGACTTTATTGGACGTGTCTGTTTTATGGCAGAGGGAGCGTTGAGTAGCGTAAAGAGGACAAGTCAAATAAGGTCTGATTATGTACGAGCTGTATAAAAAGCTTTACGTATGACACTTCTGTAGGAGATTGTTAGCCAAAAAGTTTATTAAAAAACAGGTTGTGTTGTTGTTACCTCGTGGTTCAAACGTCACCTAATAATTGTTAACAGATTATTTTACGTTTCGCCACTTTAGGTGGCTTCTTCAGAAATAATTAAGTTGCATTTAAACTAAAATACAAGGGTTAAAAATTAGATTACGTGAACTTTCCCCTTTATCAAAGATATGTCGACGACATTATCATGGCAACAGATCCAATTAATAAATTAACTTTTTTAAATATGTACATTTAATAATATACATCCACGACTTAAATTCACTGTTGAAAATGAAAATACAAAACATTCTATAAATTTCTTAGATCTAACATTATACAGACAATCCAACGGAAAAATACTTACCAACTGGTATAGATAAACTATAAAATCAAACAGATATCTAAATTTCAATTCTATAACTAATTTAAAATACAAAAAAAAATGTCATAAATAATTTAGTAGACCGAGCAATTCAACTCTCCTCTAAACAATTTCATAAACAAAATTTAAAATTAATAACTAACATCCTTATAAATAATAATTGTCCACTGAAATTCGTAAATAAACAAATCAAATTTCGATTACAAAAAATAAAAAACAAACAAAATACTTCTTGTAACTTACAGCCTAACTGTTTGGGTTGTGAATTTAATATTCCTGACTCTGTAACTCAAAACAAATATATATTAATACCATACATACTTAATATTTCGGAAAAAATACAAAGAGAATTAAAGAAATATAACATCAATACAGCCTATAAAAATTACAATACAATAGGAAAGCATATACAGTCTGTTCAACAAAAAAGGCCCCGCCTTCTAGCTACTTTATTATTTATTTTAGACCCAATAATGGCACATAAAAACCTACATTTTAACACTATCAAAAAAATTTTATCTTCAATTGTTTCAGAGTGGTGACGTCACATGCAATTTTTTTAAATGACACTGTATATATTTTTTTACATTTTCTGGTAGAGGTTTTAAAACAAGCCACACAGTTTGTTGGTTTGAGTGTTACGTAACCTAGCGATATCACTAAGGACAGAACATCGTTGCTAAGCGTTACTTCGCAACAAGGCTATTTATTTTTGAGTACGTACATTGTTTTGTGAATATTTTTCATGGTGCCCAATATTCAGTGATATACTGCTGTTATTGGTTGAAAAAAAAACAAATGTCTGCAATGTGATTGGCTTATATGTTATAGTGTTGAATAGTCAAGGGTAATACCACAAGGAGTGGATATATTTTTGACAAATATTTTGTCGTTTCCATGTAAATTATTGCGTTTAAATTTCACGATACAAAATCACATCAAAAATGTCACGAGCCGAAGGCGAGTGACATTTAAATGTGATTTTGTTGAGTGAAATTTGCAATAATTTCTATGGAAATGGCAAAATATTTTTTAAAAATATATCCACTTCGAGTGGTATTTGGGACGACTATTTAACAATATTAATACATAACGATTAACTTTATTGAAAAATAATCCAACAATTAATATAATTATTCATTCTCAATTAAATTCAGCGGATACTTCCAAAACACAGCATTTTAAAATTTTTAAAACAAGCCACACAGTTTGTTAGGGTTTAGTGTTACGTAACCTAGCGATATCACTAAGGACAGAACATCGTTGCTAAGCGATACTTCGCAACAAGGCTACTTATTTTTTGAGTACGTACATTGTTTTGTGAATATTTTGCATGGTGCCCAATATTCAGTGATATACTGCTGTTATTGGTTGAAAAAAGCAAATGTCTGCAATGTGATTGGCTTATATGTTATAGTGTTGAATAGTCACTTGAATAACATCTAGGAAGATATATCTGCTGATATTTTTTTGATTGGTCAAGAAACGTCAAATTCTGGATTTCCATTGGTCACTTTTTGACACATGACAGGTGAATTGAATAGTCAGCAGGGTTTTTTGCCGTATGGTTTTGCTAACATCGTATTTAGCCTCTGAGAGTTCTTCACGTCCTTTCGAATTCGAACACTGTTAATGTAAGTAAATAAATGTTTTGTGAAGTCTTCGAATTGATTGTATCTGTTTATTACACTTTTTAATTTAGTATTTACACATTCCAAACGATTATATGTTTTATTTGCAAAACACAAATTTTGCAAAGTTAAGTAGTAAACCTTTCTTGCAATTTCATCGTAAACTTGGTTGTAATCTGTTTCCGATAAGGCATTTGCAAGTTTCTGTAAATATTCTTTGCGGATTTTCACTTCATCTACGGATATACCCATTTTTTTCAAATGGAACTTCCCTATTGAATATTTAGAATACATGAAAAATGAGTTTTAAAAATTTTTCGTTCTGTTTTGTATTTATCGGACATAATAACTTGTACTTGTTTCCAAACAGAATTTCGATTTTTAAATGTAAAAAAAACTAATTGAAGGTTCATCTTCATCAACTAGTAAACAAACTGCGACCACCACTGAAACCACAGCCATCTTCTATCATTATAATATATGTTGCTGTTTTAAGGTCAACTAAAGCAGTATGTACCATCGATAAACAATATTTCCGGAAATGCCTCCATGCATTTTTTCATTCTTTCATCTTGAAAATACAATCCTTTAAAAACGTTATCTTCATCCGCTAATAATTGAATATCACTGCAGCCTTATCTGTTCTTGAGCATATTGACATATTCCTGAAAGTTTTGTCTCTCTGACATTCTCCTGCTGATGTTAGTTAGATCTTTAAGTGTAACCTTGCGGACGGTCTCTGCTCTTATTTTATCCAGCACAATCTTTTTATTTGCACAACCTCTTAACGAATCTCTTGCACAATCTTTTACACTTTCTGGAAGTTGGGGTCTTTGTTGAGAAAGGGTTGTAAAATAAGTTTTAGAAGATGTATGGTTGTGGTTGTTCTTTTAATACCAGTATACACAGATATTGTTTGCAGGCACTAACTCGAACAAAAATGGTTGCTTCACAATCTTCATTATACGTTGCCGGCAGCGGAGGCACCGCCTAAAATTTTATGTGGTTCGTCACAAAATTGCTTAAATTCTTTAAAGGAAACAACGCGTTTACAACTTATTTTACAAAAATTGTGTATATCTCTCGCTAAATCTTCGCACCGTATTGGTAATTGTTTACACGCATCGCTAGAACAAAGATGCAAGGAGTGACATATGCATTTTACAATTTCCGATAGTCTGGAAGCTACAGAATTGTATGCACCCATCATGGTATTGCATCCATCTGATGCGAAACCAATTATATTGGTTAGTGGTATATTATGCGATACAAACACGCGTATTATTATTATATCATAAAGTTGAGCACCTAAAATACATAACACATTTCTACATAACAAAGTAACTTGAAACACATACGGTTTTACCTGTGGCTCCTTCATTCGCAGATTTTGCATCTTCAAAAACTTCTAGCAAGCACACAGTTTTTACGACAATTTTTGTAGATTTTCATAAAAAAAACTGGCACAGACACATGCAGATTTGAATGTTCCAATATCCGTGGATTCATCAACTAATACACTAAATTCTGTCTTTTTTAAGTAATCATAAAGATTTTGTGATACAACAGGTGCTATTACGTTATTTAGAATGCTAGTAGCTTTTGTTCTTCCCAAGCGCATTCCCTGGGCAATTTTCGAGTCAGGAAAAGCTACTTAAAAATTTTAGTTAAATGATCCGTTGCCAAAAAAAGCCAAATTGTGTTCGGATAAGTAATTTGTCACAAAAATTTCGGCTTTTTTAATATCTTTTTCGAATATTCTTTGCTCATTACTAAATTTCTAAGTTTCCATAATTGTTGTTTGAGTTTCTTATCAGCACATGGCTTTAGCCAATTTTTGAACTCTGGAATACGTTCCCAGCCCAGGCGATATTTTTGAACAATTTCCATTCTCACACGTAATAACTGCACACCACACTATATTTGACTATTCACAAATAGATCCAAGCTCCAGACTAAAAACAATACAATAGTTTGCGTAACCATAAGCAAGTTTTATTAAAAGGCCGCCGAAACGACTTTTTAAAAACTTTTATTTCTTATTTTACAATGAAAATATAACACTGGAAGCCCACAGCTAGCCGTCAGATAATATCTTACATCTAACTAGGATATGAACTAACTGGAACTTAGCTTAAAAGATGCAAACTACTTGTATATATAATATGTCTAGTCTGCCAAGATAAATATTATCACTAAAAGAAGCGCAAAGCAGGAAGCCACGTGCATTCAAGGATGCAAGCGTGCAGTTTACACAAAGGGCTATTGACTAGCTACTATCTAACTCGTCCGCCGATAAAAACCTTCAATAACGGTATTCATATATGCTTTTATTTAACTTTACAAAGATAAAAGAAGATTAAACTTACGCATTTACGTTAGTTGGTTCAAAATCCTTTAACATTCATTGTGTTCCTATTATAATATAAATACAATACAAAACAATTAATATAAGAATAGTAAGCAGCGTAAATATAATTGCAGATACACTTAGATTATCGGTTTAACAAATTTTCATATTTATTAAGTTTGATTCTGTCCTCAACCAATTTCTGGGTTCTTTGAAACATTTATGTGATTCGATTCAGGAACTATTAAGCGGTCAATGTTTGATATTTTTAAATTAACAATTTCATTTGAGGTTCTTTTTGCGGTAAATAACATAGGTTTTTGATTTATTGAAACAAGAAAGTCTGAACTGAGGTGTAAGAGGTTGGTGCCAGATATTCCTTTCCTAAAATTTTGATTTTTACATTTGACGCCCAATATTGCTTCAGATGGGGAAGATATTAACCATGTCGCAGGATTTATTTGCGATATTTTAATTTCTGTTAAATTAAATAAATAAGGAATACATGTTTTATTTTTATTAAATGACAGAAGTTGTGTTTGTCACAATTTGTCGTTGGAAATTTCGAAGTGGATATTTTGATTACAGAAGTAGGTGTCCAAAGTTAAAAGTTTTTAACATTGAATAATAAAGTGCTATATGTAGGTATAATCATACGAAATTGATAGATTTGGATAAAAATCGGGAATGGTATTAATTGTATCATTTGATAATCGTTGGTTTTGGAAGTAAGGGGTATTTCGAATACAAATGTAATTCTGTTTTTGACTTGGTAAACTTTTGTAATAATGATTGACTCGTATAAATGTAAATACTGTAAATCTGTAGGATAGGGAATAGTTAAAGCTTGTTCTGATATGCTATTGAGATACATCGAAATTTCATTTAGATTTTTAAATAAATCTTCATTATCGATTAATGACATATGCATTTGTTGATTTTGGGCAAAAGTTAATGCATTTTCCAGTTCTAAACAAGTATTAATGAGTAGTTGTAAAAATTGAATTGCTTCTAGCAAGACTGTTTTTAAGGAGTATGTAGCGAAATTTTTGCTTAATTCCTCATTTTGTAAAATTAGTTTATTTATATATCTGTCTAATAATTCTTGACTCTTTGCTATATCATTGATTACTCAAATGGTATCGTTTAAAATTTTAGTTTGCTCTAATATAATGTAATTTTGAATTTTATTGCTTTCTTGTAATTTAGTAATTATAGATTCGTATCTGACTCCATCGTTGGCGTCGAGGTTGCCAGTTAAAAATTTGAAGGCGGATCCTAGTCCGTCGAAAAGTCCTCTCTTATTAATTTTATGTTTGACATCGGTGAATAATTGATTTATTAGTTTATCTGCTTTTTCAAGATATTGTTTTAATATTATGAGTAAATTGTTATGATTGATGATAACGTCGTCAATCCTCTTAAATTTTGTGTATTCAATAACGTAACTTTTATTTTCGAGTAACGGTATTACTTTCATTAAATTAGTTTTAATTGCGTCATAACTAATAAGTATAGGGGTATAATCTATATTTCTAATAAGCGTCCATTCGCTTTGTTTAAGAACTACGTTTCCTAAGTTTAAGGGATATAGTCCCGGATTATCTTCTAAATTTTTAATAATAATGTCGCTCTGAATAACCGGTGATTGAGTCAGCAAGGTACAGGCGATGAAGAGGGTAGTAAGCCTGAAAAGGGTAATAATTCGTTAGCATGGCGTCTAATATTGGACGATCCATTATGCGGTGTTAACTCGTATATATCGTGTTCGAGAATTTGGGATATTGTATATGGTCCTATAAATTTTGGTTAATTTTTACTTCTAAAGTTAGTTTTAACAAATACTTTTTCTCCTAAATTAAACGTTTTATTTTTGCAAGCTGGGTTTAATTTTGAGTTTCGTTTTTCTTTAGTGTCTACCTGTTTCGTTTGTAGAACTACGTAAATTTTTTTCATTTTTGATTTATGGCCACAAATAATCATGATAATAAGTTTTTTTGTAATCCATATCGAATTGGTTTCGGCTTTCCGTGTGACCAAATACAATCTCAAAAGGGGTCAGGTTAAGGTTTGAGTGCATCGTGTGATTTTATATGCTAAAATACAATATTGCATTTTTTTATGTTCTGGTATATCCGTTAGTAGTCGATAGTGTTCAATTATCGTTGAATGTAATCGTTCAATCAATGAATTTGATTAGTGATGATGTGGAGTTGTAGCATGTAATTGAATTTTGTGCAAGGCTATGAAGTCTTTAAATATATATTTTTATTAAATTCTCCGTCGGTAATGATAATATCTGGTGTAGTAAAAGTACACATGAATTGAAATAGTTGTTCGATGACGTCTGTTAAGTTTCTTGATTCAATAAAATGAGCTTGAGCGAATTTTGAAAATGCGTCTATTATAGTTAAATAGCTTCGTTTACCTATTTGAAATATGTCTATAAGTAAGGTGTGAAATGGTCTATTTTGGGTAGGAGTAGAGTGACTGGGGGTAAAGGTTCGCATTTATTACAATTTATTTTTTTTAACTCTGGCATTGATTCCATTTACTTATTTTTTTTCTAATATAGGTATTGTATACTCTACCTTATTTTAAAATTCAGAGGTTCTGTGAAAACAATAAATATTTTATTAAAATCTTCGAAGTCAAACTGGAAAATGCGGTTCTTTGCCCATTTCAAGATTAAAGATCCGCATAGCATGGGGTAAAGTTCCAATGTAACAATAAAGCAACGTTTTGTGTGAACTCATAATTTTAATATTATATGAAAAGAATACAGATAAACGGATAAGAAAAGATAAATTTAGTTAAACAAAATATAGGTAAATTTATAAACATCAGTCATTATTAATTTAACACAGGTCGCATAAAAATCTTCCCCCTACATAGCAAGAGCAATTTTCATGCCACCAGGTCTTACAACTGTCACATTGTAACCAATCTTCTGTTGGTGGCTCCTCATATAATGTTTCACATCCTGGGCATATAGCTTCCGAATCCACGACACTCGAAGACGCTTTGGGCGAGGCAAGTGATTTCTTCTGTATCTTTTTTCCTTTCGCATGAGTGATGATAGGTTGCAGTGGAGAAACTTTCTGGTGTGGAGGGACGAGGACTTTGGGATGTTCTTGATGTTTCATTTTGTAAACTCTCGGATAGTGATTCATTGTCAGTTTCTCCCAATTTATTCTGAATTTCTTCAATATTTTCTTTTCTGCCGACTTGATGGGTTTCAATTGAGGATTTCAAGAGTTGGTCAGTCACTTCAGCAGGAAGAAAGTCTTCGTCGGTAAATATAAATCTATCAATAGGTACTATACCACAAACTTTAAATGCCTGTATGGCTTTATCCATTGTGGCGCACCTCATGTAAGCCGTTCCAAATAATTCCGCAACTTGAAACTGCCCAATTACACGACCAGGATTATTTACCATCCATTGGTCACTGATTTCTGCGTAAAAATCTTTGAGTGCCTTGAAGAAACAACGGTCCAGAGGTTGAATTTTATGGTTTGAGTGGGGGGAATACTCAAAAGATGAATGCTATTTTCTCTAGAGAACATTATGGCCTCCAAGGAAATATGCGAGATGTGATTGTCCAAAATTAGCAGGATAGGGTTGTCCTGCGAACTTCTGACATGATGCCGGAAATGTTTCAGCCATTCGATGAATAAAACTGAATTCATATAGCCTGTCTGCGAAGAACATCACCGATCCTGGAGGTGCACCGTGCATAAGTTCAGGCTTTTCTCGTATTCTGGGAATGATTATTGCAGGCGGCACATAATTCCCATCGGCGCTGAAACAGCACACTACAGTCACCGTCTGGCCTCTTTCAGCAGACACAGCTTTACATACTTTTCCCTTTTGTAGAAATAACTTTTGGTAGTCTATTTGGAACTGTTGCAATACCACTCTCGTCCATGTTATAAACTCGGCTAGGAGGAAAGTTATATTTTGTCATAACATCAGTTAGATTGTCAAAAAATAATCCAACCTGAGCTTTATTAAATCCCATTATTCTGCCTACACTAGTTTTCTGTGGTGTTCTCAAGGTTCTGCCTCCGTAAGAATGATCGAGTCCAATCGATACCGGCCAATTGAGTTTCTTTATTAAATCTGTTAACAATGTTATTCTTAACTGCATACTGGTAAACTAACTGACGCAAAGATTTAAACGTTAAGCCATAGAATCTACAGTCTAAGTCTTTACAATAGTCAACCAGTTCTTTTTCTTGCATTTCATTGAAGGTTGGTTTGAACCGCCCTAATTGAGAAACACCAAAGCCTTTCTTCATCCTTTTCCTCAATGTAGATTCGTCAACGTCCAACAATTCCGCTGCTTTACTCTGGCTTACTTGATGTCTTTCTTTTATAGTTTCTGAAAAAATATTTATATAAACGTGAAATAGAAGGGTAGGTACTAAAATTAGATTAAAAGGCATATTAAAATTACCTACATCGGGGATTAATTACAAGTTACTGCTGAAAAAAATTAACACATTTCATAATACTATAACAGGTCTATTGGGGCAAAAGTCCGCATGCGGAACTTTGCCCCTTAAAATTTACGGATCTTTGCCCCAGATGGCGCAATTTTAAAAAGTGGACATGTGCTGCCATCATATGTAAAAATGACAAACTTTTTTCCTTCTTGACGTGACCTCAAATAACAGTTGATTACTACATTAATCCCATAAGTTGCTTAGATTCAATGTCTGCTAGAACGCTACGTGCTACATGAACCCATAAAACTACATCAGAGCTAGTAAAAACGAGACTTACCTCATTATTTCCATAATACTTGAGGGAACTGAACACAATTGCTGCCACACACCAATGGCCATTAAACATGACTGCCGGCAGGTCTGTTTTACCAACCTCTTCATATAACAAAAAAATATTGTCATTAGGATTTTTACCCCCTGCGGATCTTTACCCCCGGTTACTCTTAAGTTGAAGAGGTTGTATAATTGGGTTTCTATTATACTTCTGTGCTTTGCAAACATGACAATTATTAATGTAATCGGTAATGTCCTTATTAATCTATTTCCAGTAGTATTTTCTTTTGATATGTTCGATTGCTTCGTTAATACCTCGATGATTGGTTTTGCCTAGGTGATAATTTTGAATTTGATATTGGCGTTGTTGGGGATTTAAAACGTAAGTCACTTGTGACATACATCGATGAAATTTGGGTGTGTTATCGTTAATTATGTCTTGTAAAATAATGTGTAATTCCGTCGTACTTAGTGATTCTGATATCTCGTGGTAGCTGAGAATTTACAAATTCAATTTGATTTTTAAATTGTTGTAGGGGTTTTTCGGCAATATCGATTACGGGAGTGGACGATTGTTGTGAGTGTACTGTTTCGACATAGGATTTATTATCGTCGTTATTTGGTGGTCTTATTCGTATGTCGGATATAATTTTTACTTTAGGCGTTTCTGGTTTTGGTAGTTCGATGGTCGGTACTGGAAGAAAGTCTTGTATATCGGGGGTGCTTGCTCTGCTTGCCATTAAGCTTTCGTTACCGTGTATTGGGATTGGTGTATGAAGTTTATCGGGTCGCGTGATAGAGCGTCGGCAACTTTATTTAATTTGCCTGGTAGATAGTTTTACGGTGAAATTATATTCTTCTAATTTAAGTGCCCAACGGGTTAATTTGGAATTTGGTTCTTTTAAGTTTTTGAGCCAAACAAGTGGTCTATGATCGATGTACAATTTAAATTTTACTCCATATAAATATGGACGAAATTGTTTGGTTGCCCAAACTACGGCTAGAAATTCTCGTTCAATTGTGGCATAATTTTGTTCTGCATTATTAAGGGTTCTGGAGGCATAACAGGTGGGTTTATCATCTTGGGATAATACCGCGCCTATCGCAAAGTTAGATGCATCGGTAGTCAGTTCGAAAAATTTTTCAAAATCAGGATGTTGAAGTACTGGTTGATTCATTATTTTGGCAGTCTTTGACAAATTTTCTGTAATAGCCAAATGTCCCGAGTGGTGTAGCTTGAACAAGCGTCCACGTTCGATCAGCAGAGTTAAGCAACGCTGTCTCTGGTCAGAACTTGGATGGGAGTTTC
Source organism: Agriotes lineatus (assembly GCA_940337035.1). NCBI lineage: Eukaryota > Metazoa > Arthropoda > Insecta > Coleoptera > Elateridae > Agriotes > Agriotes lineatus. Next base: position 121,103 of record CALNHX010003837.1, on the reverse strand, counting down.
CACGGCTGCATCTCTCGGCGCCTAGTGGTACGGCTATCACGAAAAAAGTTGGTCCCGGCGGTCATACAACATCATGACAGTCGTTAGTGGGGTTGGAAGTTCTCATAACTGCACAGCGACGCCTGTAATTGGCCTAACGGCTGTTGGCTGAGTGCAAATTAAATAAATAAATAAATAAATAAATAAATAAATTATCCTAAGAATGATTTTATCTCGGTTCTTGTTTTGGGTGCTGGGAAATTTTTAATTGCTGAAATTTTAGATGGATCCTGGTTTTATTTCTTCTGAAGTTATTATATGACCTAAATATTTTATAGATTTATGTAAAAATTCTGATGTATCTAACATTTTTGAAATACATTTTTTAAACGTAAAGCTGTATTTATCATCCTTTGGAAGGATGCAGCGCTGTTACGTAAACCCATAGCCATTCTTTTAAACTGGAAATGGCCTTCTTCGGTTGAAAAAAGCGGTTTTTTCGTGATCTTTCTTTTCAATTTCAATCTGGTGGAAGCCAGAGGCAAGATCCAAAGTTGAGAAGTATTTGGTTCTGTCAAGATTGTCTAATATAGTTTCTATACGGTGCAATGGCTATTTGTCTTCAATAGTTGGTTCATTTAATTTTCGATAATCAACTACAATGCGCCATTTTTGTTGTCCGGAGGCGTCCAACTTTTTTGGGACGACCCAAATAGGAAAATTATATAGTGATTTCGATGGCTCTATAATATCTTCGTTTAACATTTTCTTTATTTGCTTTTTGACTTCTTCGCGATGAACATGGGGATAACGGTACGTTTTCGTAAATATAGGTGCATTGGTTTTAGTCCTAATGTCGTATTTTGTCAAATTCGTAACGGATAAAGGTATTTCGGGAGAGTAAAATACATCTCTGTATTGAAAACATAAATTAGTCAAAAGAGTTTTTTCGTCTTCGTTTAAATGGTTAGTCTTAAATTGTTCTTTAAATTGTTATATACAATACTTTTGATGTTTGGAGCTATTGATTTATTTATATTAAAGTTGTTAAGTCTGATTGGTTGATTTTTGTTATCGGGTTCATAATCTTCTAAAAATAAGGGATTATAAATATTTACTTCTTGAATTTCGCTTGAGATGTTGATTACACTTGTTTTGAATCAATTATTGTGTAATTTTCCTAGTGCTGAAGGCATAATAACTTTTTCATTAAAATTTAATTTTGGATCTAATTTATTTCCGTTCTTTCCTACTGCTGGTCAAGTTATGAAAAATTCTGTACGCGGGGGCACTACAAGTTTTTTGATGAAATCTGAGTTTTTAAGTTGGTAAAAATTACATGCATTACGTTTTTGAATTTCCTGCTTGGTTTTTGATGGGTTATACTAGAATGGTATTACTGTTTTTTCTATTTGAATGTGCATCCATTTATAATCCACTGTTGCGGATAGATCTGAAAGTGGGTCGGATCCAATAAGACCGACATATTCGTCATGAAAGTCGTATAAATAACAAATATGGGTACCTTCTTCATGACCAAGATTAGGGATAGGTATATCTGCTATGTGATTATGTTTAGTGGTTCCATGTGAATTTGAAATCTCAAAATTGTATTCGTAAATTGTTTCAGGAAAGTGTTCATACACAAATTTTGGGGAAATGATAGTTTTTGAACTGCCTGTGTCTATTAAAAGTTTATCGCCGGTGGCGGGAATTATAATATAAAGTAGATTTGATTTCGGATCAATAATACAAGTTTCTATTTCTTCCGAGGCTCTTGATGAAAATTTTCGGTATCGTCTGGATCTGGATATTCGAAATAATCTGGGGTGTGGTCTAAATCTTGTGGTTCGTAGTTTTCAGTTGTATCTTGAAAATTGTTAGTGTCAAAATATTCCTGAGGGTTTTCGTTAAAATATTCTGGGGAATTTTCAAATAGATTTTCGGTTGAATTTCCATACTCATCCGGAGGATTTTCTTGATAGTAATTTAGATGATTAGGATTTCTGGTGATGTTCTGAGAATTTGCTCGGTATTTATTACGAGCATTCAATTGTTGGGTGGCTGGTCTTTTTATGGTGCTGGAATCCATTGGTTCGGGTTTATTTGCTGGTATAAAATTTGATTTAGGTGCAAATGCGTTGTAGCTTGTCTTTTGTGTTATTCTAGAGTTAGTATTAAAATTTCGATATTGTTGGAATAGTCTTTGCATGAAATTTGAATTCTGCGGTCTTGGTGCATAATTCGGGTTATTAAATTTAGGTTGATACGAGTTTCGTGTTTGAATATTGGAAGTTAAATATGGTTTATTTAATTTCTGACTTTTATTTGAAAATTGTTTATTATTTTGATTTTGAGAATACCTGATGTAAATCTCTTCTTTTACTATGCTGAAGGCTTGATCTAATGTCGTTGGGTTTCTACTTCCTACGAAGCTTTCCAAATTTTCATTTAGTCCACTTGTAAAAGTGCGGAGTGCTAAATCTTTGTTAGTCTTTAATTTATAATTGATAATGTCTTGTGATTCTCGACTCAGAAAAACTTTCGAATTATAAATAGCCAAATGGGTTCTAACTTTATTGAAAAAATCTATTGGAGAGTCTTTATTCTGTTTTAATTCAGTTAATTCAATTAAAAGAATTAAATTCCGACCTTTGGTCGCCAAAATTCTCAATCAAAATATTTCTTTCTTTCCAGTTATCATACTGGTAACCTGTAATTACGTCTAATGCTTGACCTTTTAATTTATTCTTTATTTAGGATAAGATTACTTGGTTGACATAACCAAGGGGAAACCTACACATAGAAACGTAAGCACAAATACAGATTAAGCACACCTAATATGTGCGGTGATTGGGCAAGCTTACCACGTTCTGCCTGAACTTATAAATACAAATTTAATACTATGTTAGTATTATTTAAACTGTGTAATTAATTTTTTGCTTTATAAACAATTATATGCACTTCCTGCATTTTACGTTGACGTTTGTTCCGTCAAATGGACTCTGTTGGTCCTGTTAACGTCGGCTGACCTGTAAACTGCTAGGTCCTGATGTCCGACTTCGGATGGCCTGCTAACTGCTATGACCTGTTGTCCGAAAGTGTTATCCTGAGGTCGTCGTTGTTGACGTTGCCAATTGAGGATTGGTTCCAATAACCAAGGTAAGTAAGTAAGTAAGTAAGTAAGTAAGTAAGTAAGTAAGTAATTAAGTAAGTAAGTAAGTAATCTTTATTGATAACAACAAAATAATAATAAATTAAAAATGGAATAGCTTGCACATAAGTACATAGCACTTGCGTGTGCAAGTGTTGTAATATCTTAAGTACAGTTACAAATGAAAAATATTTGACTACTCACAAAAATAGTTTTTTTTTGTTATAATTTAAATTAGAGGTAATCTACGAATATTTTGTTCTCAGAACACATACACATAACCAATATGAATGTGAATATATGTAATTAATAAGTATTAACTAAGCAATTTTAATATGACACTTTTGTTAGATCTTAAGAATTTCGTCAGCTTGTTGGCATATAATCCAGAGTTATTTACAATTTTAAACGAAAAGGGAAGCATATTGTAAATTTTTGGTCCAAGATATGTTATGAATCGTTGGCTTTGTATTTTCTGTTCCCATTATTATTTTCAAATAAAGAATATATTATTAGCTTCAAGATGTTTTTTAATGAAACCATTAATTTTACAGTAATCCGATATAAAAAGGGGGTGGCCTTATTTGGGTTCAGCATGGGCCTAGTTAGGAATACCATGTTCTTAATAAGGCCCAGCAAGACATTTTTTAAAATTTTATTAAACAAAAAGTAATAATTATTTTCGCTTAACAGAAATAATTGCCATCGAATGTTCTTATATAGCAGTACCTTTTCAGTTATTCTTAAATTTTTCGCTCGATTTTCTAATACCAAAAAAATTGCTTTTCCTTAAGTGGGCCTTATTTGGTCAACTTACCTTAGTGGTCGTAGATAAAAAATATTAAGACTTCCTATTATGAGAATAATATGTTTACTTACATGGAATGACATGAAATATAAAAAATTACTTCATAAAATAAGCTTGCTGCAAACATAATGTTGAATTATACTACACTGTGACACAAGCACTATTTTTCCAGTCAGTCAACATCGTGTTTCGCAAGGTCAACGACTTTTGTTGTGGTGGGAAACTGTCAATAATCTGATTGGCCCGCGAGAGACACGATACTGACAGGGGGCCGCGACGCGCCGTTTTTAAATGAATATTTTCTTTAAAATCGGTTACAATTAATGGAGTACAAAAGAACTACTGCTGTATACAGGCAAACGGATGTATAACCTTGATATATTTGGGATTTCATACATGAAAAGCTTGCTGCAAACACATATATTCGACGTTGTCAAGAAGATAACATTAAAATTAAAAATAATCCTTCTAACAGTTTTGCCCTGCATTTTGCTGAACTTGTAACTCTTATCAAAATCTTCCTGAACAATGTGGCTATTTGAAGTAAGTCATTGTGATTACAATTTATCTTCAATTGTAACGAACAGCTTTATTGGTGACTTTTGTCGATGCAAAATATTGCTTTCTGTCTCTCGATGTTGGTGTAGAATCGTATTATAAATGATGGAAGAGTATTTACACAAAGTAATTTATAGTAATTCCGTGAAAGTATTTCCTTGCATATTTCACCTGATAAACCTTTACCTAGTCGTTGTAGCAGGTAGCAGCCAGTACCTACGAGCCCGGCTTTGTCGCACAGTAGTGATGGGCATCTCATCCTCTGTGGCCCCCAACACTTCATTCCATTCCTTTTTTTATTAACATCCACTCATTGACATTCTTCATGTTGCATGTTCTATGAATGTTTTCATTCCTTTCTCTAGCCAACAGTGTTTTTCCAACAATTCTGAGAAGCACCTCCATCTCAGTTGTGTCCAATAATCGTCTTGTTTTAGATGTTCCGGGTCAGGTCTCCGCTGTGTACATTATTATTGGTCTAATTGAGATCTTGTAAATCCTGGACTTAGCTTCAATGCCGATATGTTTATTTCGCCTTATTGAGTTGTTTAGTCATGCTGATATTCTTGCTGCGCTTCAACATCTCCATAACCGAATAGTTCTATGCCGAGGTATTTGAAATTCATTTCCTGGTGTATGATTCTGTCATCGACGACTAAGTTACATCTGAGAGGTGTTTTAGAGGTTATCATAGATTTAGATTTGTCAGCGGATATTACTATATTGAATGTTTTAGCCGTCTTGTTGAATAGGTATAGCATCCTCTGAAGGTTATTCTCGTTCTCCGTTACTAATACTGCTTCATCGGCTTAACATAAGATTATGATTTCATTATCTCCCATTTTGAATCCCATTAGCTTGCGTGAAGGTTTATGAAGGTTAAACATACCAAGGCTAGCATAAAAACTTGACTACTACGCTATGGATAGGTAGGTACTTATAATATAAGAGCACTAGCAGATGACAAAATAATTGAACTCGAAAAGTAAAATGGGATAATATAGGTCTGAGTGAACTTAGAAGAGTGGGAGAAGATCATCTTATTTTAAAATCAGGCCACCATTTAATGTACAGAGGCGACAAATACAGCGGTATAGCTTATGTAGTAAAACAAAATATTGCTCTTCATATTGACTCATTTAGAGCTATATCAGATAGAGTAGCATATATGAATATGAAGATTAATAATAATAATAATAATAATGTTTATTCAACGGATTATATCATTTACAGGTATATACTCAAAAAAAGGCCAAATACAACAAAAGTTAATATTTACCATATAAAGAAAATAAAATAATATAACAGTAACGAAAAAAAACATGCATGCAGGGTTGCTGGGTTACATATCAAATAAAGATTTTATATGCCTAATAAAGTGTTAAATATATAGTCCTTCTTCGCTCCTAGATGAAGCATAGGGCCTCGAAGTATTCGAGGTTTCGAGAATCGAGACGAAAACTGACCACTTTGTAAAGACATGTTAAATAGTATAAACAATGCTTTTAAGAATTCATCAGAGCAATATCTAAGAAAACTGGGCGGCAGTCCATCAGGACCGGGCCCTTTGTTAACGGATAAGTCTTTAAGACATTTATTCATTTCATCACATGTTACATTCAGATATGAAATATGTATCGGCGAATTAATATAATCAAAGGAAATATTACGAGTAACATCATCACTGATCATATAAACTGATTTAAAATATTCATAGAAAAGATTTGCTACACCAATACCATCAGACGTTGAACTATTATTATAATACATTCTAGTCGGCACCGTTTTAATATCGTTATTCTTACTTTGCACGTAACGCCAAAAACATTTAATATCACATGCAATAGAATTTTCTCTTTTCCTTAGAAATGTATTATGCTCCAAGGACATTTCATTTTTACACAAACTACGCAACCGACTGAAATGGTTATAATCCAATTTTGAAGATTAATAAAGTTAAAGGTAATACAGGTGTACCCACCAACCAGTACACATGACGAAGACGAAATGGAATCGTTTTACGACGATATAAGAGAAGCAATAAAGCAAGAGTCAACCAAATATGAAATCATAATGGGAGACTTCATCGCGAAATTAGGGAAAAGACAAGAAGAAAATAAAGTACATATAGGCCCATTCGGATATGAAGACAGAAATGGTAGAGGAGATAAGCTACTAAATTTTATAGAAGAACCTGGAGACGAATGAAGACTGTATATGATGAACTCCTTCTTCAAGAAGAAAACACAAAGAAAATGGACATCTGTATCCCCAAAAAGATTGATGAAGAACGAAATAGACTATATTTTAACAAACAGGAAACATCTTTCAAGACGTGACAGTGCTAAATACATTCAACATTAGAAGCGACCACAGAATGGTCAGAGCAAGGGTGGTCATAAATTAGAAACTTGAAAGGCAGAAGCTACATAAAAAGAAAATAAATATAAAGCGAGAAGAGTTAAAAGAAATAAGCCCTGCATACAGGGTGTTGAAAAAAAAAGGGTAAAATATTTTACGCACTTATAGACCTCATCAATACAAACAAAAATGTCCTAGTAAACTTGGGTCCGGAAATGCTTCGTTTCCGAGATACAGGGTGTCTTTTGGACCTATTACAATTGATGTAGTAATTCCAGGGGGGCATAACGATTAGGTTTTTGCACAAAAAAATAACGCCCAAGAGATTTTTTGCAATTTTTATATTTTTTTTAATAAAGCAACTAAAAATTAAACTTTTTTGTCTCCTGATATTTTTTCAGATCTCGCTTTGTTTTCAAGAACAAAATTAAAGCCCATATTTTTGTACGTCTCTGAACCTGTTAAGACAAAAACTAAAATGCTTCAATATCTAAATGAACCGATTTTAGTGAAACTTTGAAGGTCTACTGGTTCATTCATTAGAATTTGTTTACAATACTCAAAGTTTTTAAAAAATTCAGGGGTGTGTACAATTTTATTTCCTTTCTTTAAACATACAGTTAAAAATTTAGTTATTTTGGCAGTCTTTGACAAATTTTCTGTAATAGCCAAATGTCCCGAGTGGTGTAGCTTGAACAAGCGTCCACGTTCGATCAGCAGAGTTAAGCAACGCTGTCTCTGGTCAGAACTTGGATGGGAGTTCCACGGCTGCATCTCTCGGCGCCTCGTGGTACGGCTATCACGGAAAAAAGTTGGTCCCGGCGGTCATACAACATCATGACAGACGTTAGTGGGGTTGGAAGTTCTCATAACTGCACAGCGACGCCTGTAATTGGCCTAACGGCTGTTGGCTGAGTGCAAATTAAATAAATAAATAAATAATCCTAAGAATGATTTTATCTCGGTTCTTGTTTTGGGTGCTGGGAAATTTTTAATTGCTGAAATTTTAGATGGATCCTGGTTTTATTTCTTCTGAAGTTATTATATGACCTAAATATTTTATAGATTTATGTAAAAATTCTGATGTATCTAACATTTTTGAAATACATTTTTTAAACGTTGCTTGTGTTCTTGAAGAGAATTTCCGAAAATTATAATGTCATCTAGGTAAACTAGGCATTGTGTTGGAGTGACTCCAACTAAAGCTGTATTTATCATCCTTTGGAAGGATGCAGCGCTGTTACGTAAACCCATAGCCATTCTTTTAAACTGGAAATGGCCTTCTTCGGTTGAAAAAAGCGGTTTTTTCGCGATCTTTCTTTTCAATTTCAATCTGGTGGAAGCCAGAGGCAAGATCCAAAGTTGAGAAGTATTTGGCTCTGTCAAGATTGTCTAATATAGTTTCTATACGGTGCAATGGCTATTTGTCTTCAATAGTTGGTTCATTTAATTTTCGATAATCAACTACAATGCGCCATTTTTGTTGTCCGGAGGCGTCCAACTTTTTTGGGACGACCCAAATAGGAAAATTATATAGTGATTTCGATGGCTCTATAATATCTTCGTTTAACATTTTCTTTATTTGCTTTTTGACTTCTTCGCGATGAACATGGGGATAACGGTACGTTTTCGTAAATATAGGTGCATTGGTTTTAGTCCTAATGTCGTATTTTGTCAAATTCGTAACGGATAAAGGTATTTCGGGAGAGTAAAATACATCTCTGTATTGAAAACATAAATTAGTCAAAAGAGTTTTTTCGTCTTCGTTTAAATGGTTAGTCTTAAATTTTTCTTTAAATTGTTATATACAATACTTTTGATGTTTGGAGCTATTGATTTATTTATATTAAAGTTGTTAAGTCTGATTGGTTGATTTTTGTTATCGGGTTCATAATCTTCTAAAAATAAGGGATTATAAATATTTACTTCTTGAATTTCGCTTGAGATGTTGATTACACTTGTTTTGAATCAATTATTGTGTAATTTTCCTAGTGCTGAAGGCATAATAACTTTTTCATTAAAATTTAATTTTGGATCTAATTTATTTCCGTTCTTTCCTACTGCTGGTCAAGTTATGAAAAATTCTGTACGCGGGGGCACTACAAGTTTTTTGATGAAATCTGAGTTTTTAAGTTGGTAAAAATTACATGCATTACGTTTTTGAATTTCCTGCTTGGTTTTTGATGGGTTATACTAGAATGGTATTACTGTTTTTTCTGTTTGAATGTGCATCCATTTATAATCCAATGTTGCGGATAGATCTGAAAGTGGGTCGGATCCAATAAGACCGACATATTCGTCATGAAAGTCGTATAAATAACAAATATGGGTACCTTCTTCATGACCAAGATTAGGGATAGGTATATCTGCTATGTGATTATGTTTAGTGGTTCCATGTGAATTTGAAATCTCAAAATTGTATTCGTAAATTGTTTCAGGAAAGTGTTCATACACAAATTTTGGGGAAATAATAGTTTTTGAACTGCCTGTGTCTATTAAAAGTTTATCGCCGGTGGCGGGAATTATAATATAAAGTAGATTTGATTTCGGATCAATAATAAAAGTTTCTATTTCTTCCGAGGCTCTTGATGAAAATTTTCGGTATCGTCTGGATCTGGATATTCGAAATAATCTGGGGTATGGTCTAAATCTTGTGGTTCGTAGTTTTCAGTTGTATCTTGAAAATTGTTAGTGTCAAAATATTCCTGAGGGTTTTCGTTAAAATATTCTGGGGAATTTTCAAATAGATTTTCGGTTGAATTTCCATACTCATCCGTAGGATTTTCTTGATAGTAATTTAGATGATTAGGATTTCTGGTGATGTTCTGAGAATTTGCTCGGTATTTATTACGAGCATTCAATTGTTGGGTGGCTGGTCTTTTTATGGTGCTGGAATCCATTGGTTCGGGTTTATTTGCTGGTATAAAATTTGATTTAGGTGCAAATGCGTTGTAGCTTGTCTTTTGTGTTATTCTAGAGTTACTGGGACTATTAAAATTTCGATATTGTTGGAATAGTCTTTGCATGAAATTTGAATTCTGCGGTCTTGGTGCATAATTCGGGTTATTAAATTTAGGTTGATACTAGTTTCGTGTTTGAATATTGGAAGTTAAATATGGTTTATTTAATTTCTGACTTGTATTTGAAAATTGTTTATTATTTTGATTTTGAGAATACCTGATGTAAATCTCTTCTTTTACTATGCTGAAGGCTTGATCTAATGTCGTTGGGTTTCTACTTCCTACGAAGCTTTCCAAATTTTCATTTAGTCCACTTGTAAAAGTGCGGAGTGCTAAATCTTTGTTAGTCTTTAATTTATAATTGATAATGTCTTGTGATTCTCGACTCAGAAAAACTTTCGAATTATAAATAGCCAAATGGGTTCTAACTTTATTGAAAAAATCTATTGGCGAGTCTTTATTCTGTTTTAATTCAGTTAATTCAATTAAAAGAATTAAATTCCGACCTTTGGTCGCCAAAATTCTCAATCAAAATATTTCTTTCTTTCCAGTTATCATACTGGTAACCTGTAATTACTTCTAATGCTTGACCTTTTAATTTATTCTTTATTTAGGATAAGATTACTTGGTTGACATAACCAAGGGGAAACCTACACAGGGGTTCCTACGCACAGAAACGTAAGCACAAACACAGATTAAGCACACCTAATATGTGCGGTGATTGGTCAAGCTTACCACGTTCTGCCTGAACTTATAAATAAAAATTTAATACTATGTTAGTATTATTTAAACTGTGTAATTAATTTTTTGCTTTATAAACAATTATATGCACTTCCTGCATTTTACGTTGACGTTTGTTCCGTCAAATGGATTCTGTTGGTCCTGTTAACGTCGGCTGACCTGTAAACTGCTAGGTCCTGATGTCCGACTTCGGATGGCCTGCTAACTGCTATGACCTGTTGTCCGAAAGTGTTGTCCTGAGGTCGTCGTTGTTGACGTTGCCAATCGAGGATTGGTTCCAATAACCAAGGTAAGTAAGTAAGTAAGTAATTAAGTAAGTAAGTAAGTAAGTAATTAAGTAAGTAAGTAAGTAATTAAGTAAGTAATCTTTATTGATAACAACAAAATAATAATAAATTAAAAATGGAATAGCTTGCACATAAGTACATAGTACTTGCGTGTGCAAGTGTTGTAATATCTTAAGTACAGTTACAAATGAAAAATATTTGACTACTCACCAAATTAGTTTTTTTTTGTTATAATTTAAATTATAGGTAATCTACGAATATTTTGTTCTCAGAACACATACACATAACCAATATGAATGTGAATATATGTAATTAATAAGTATTAACTAAGCAATTTTAATATGACACTTTTGTTAGATCTTTAGAATTTCGTCAGCTTGTTGGCATATAATCCAGAGTTATTTACAATTTTAAACGAAGAGGGAAGCATATTGTAAATTTTTGGTCCAAGATATGTTATGAATCGTTGGCTTTATGTAAGTTGCATTTTAGGAACAACCACTTTTCCTTCATTGTGATCCCAATGATCAAGAGGTCCCAATGACCAAAAGGTTACAATAACCACGAAGCGGGCAGAAGCTGGGTCGACGGGCTGCTTCTCACGATCGGGCGATGCTTGTCCCCCTGGAGATGTCCGAAGATCCGCTGGATGGTGGTGTCGATTTGCGGCAAAGAGCTGAACCTCACGGAAAATTGCTGATCGACTGGATGTTTGTAGTTTTCCGTGGTCCTCCACAAATCCGAACGACTGCCCCAGTTTTATTAAAAGGTCGCCGAAATGACTTTTAAAAACGTTTATATTTTATTTTACAATGGAAATATAACATTGGAAGCACACAGCTAGCCGTCAGACAATATCTTACATCTAACTAGGATATGAACTAACTGAAACTTAGCTTAAAAGGTGCAAACTACTTGTATATATAATATGTCTAATCTGCTAAGATAAATATTATCACTATAGGAAGCGCAAAGCAGGAAGCCATGTGCATTCAAGGATGCAAGCGTGCAGTTTACACAAAGGGCTATTGACTAGCTACTATGTAACTAACACACGTTGTAGGTACAGGTACAGTGATTCTATTTGCTGAATTTAGGATAAACTGCACCCAGTAATGCACAACTCACGACAAGACGAAACATCCTACAGCGAGCTGCCAGCATTCAGTAGTAAACACGATAACGAAATGACTTCATACGAGTTCATATATCGAAAAGTTATCAAATAATACCTAATACCATGCATGACCTAAGTAACGCTACCTACCGTTTTAGGGGAACCCCCAGATCAAATTTCTGTGCTTGTTAATCAGCAGATGAATAATAATGCATAATTTCATTTTTGGAAAACGAGATTGATGTGTTGCTATAATTTTTACATTTTAATATTTTTTGGGGAAACAATGGTATCATATGGCATGAACCTGTAAATTATGGTATATTTTATTTAAATTATGTTTAATGGTATGAAGCTCGAAATTATGGTATAAATACCATAATTATGGTATGTCTGACAAAACTGAGGCTGGCCACGCATGTCTTGAGGTACTTCAGCACGAGCTTTTGATTCAGAGATGTTTCTAACTCGTTTGGACCCCATTCCAAAGAGGCCGGCAAAACCTTCGCGACAGACAGTTGTGATTTTTCCTCCAAGTTGCACATATGAAATTACTGATACCAGTATTTCGTTTTCAAACATTTGCTAATATTGTACATACCTCATAATGACAGTCATGACGGTTTCGTGGTTTATTAGCCCCTTTACATACTACCGAAGTAACTTTTATAAATAAGCATTCTGAGTGTAATGGTTGCACAAATTGTTGACATTTCTCTAGATTAGTAGTTTCTCGTCTTGAGTAAAGACAGTTAAACAGTTTCGGGTACATCAATAACAACAATCACTAATATTTGAGCTAACGTATGTGAGGACATTTTAAATTATAGTAACCTACGGCTGGTTTCTATTATTTCCTCGATGATGAATTTAAAATACCGCGTAATTATTACCAAAATTAATTGCTAATAGGTGGTTAATTGGGTCCGGGTTTTGCCACGTTGGTAATAAGTGTGCCAAACTAGCTCTCGCGTGGGTGTGGGTCAAAATACCGGATGTACTTAATAGCGCGGCAGATCCAATATTCCCGAACGAATAACACAACAGTAGAACTCCTTTTGTCGGATCCCCAAAAGCTGAAAATGCTGCAAAACAACCCAAGAAAGAAAAGACAATCATATGCAAGTAGAACCTGTTTTATTCGCTACGTTCTCCAACTCTATACCAAGGCAGAACCTCACAATAAATAATTCAAGTCGCTACAAACGCGACAGTAATATAATGACAAAAATCCGCCTAAACCGAAACTTACTCGGCTACTACAAGGCACAAATGTAAGGTACTCACTCAACAAATAGTAAATGTAATTAAATAATACAGTAAAGTAATTTATTTCAAGACCGCCCATGAAATAACGCAATATTCCGAGCAAACAAAATTAAACCATAAATTTAGATCAGAATTTGAACGAGTCGCTTAGGGGAGAGTAGTACACACTGAGACAAAAAAACTAAAATTAAGTAGAATATTTTATTCATTAAAATAAAGAAAACTTTTGTTGTGGTTTATAGAAATACAGTACTTTGTGCATACTTTATATATAGTCAACAGCCAAATTCATTATCTGATATAATTTTAAAAAAATATTTTATTTTTTGTTGTATCCATCTCAGAGTGTACCTTCGCAGGTACACACTGAGACGAACATATTATTATTAAAAAACAATTCATAATAACAACAGAAAATATTGTTTTTAATATTTAAACCACAAAAGCAACACACTTACTACATACGAGCAGAAATAACGTTGAAACTCGTTATCGAACATCAAAATTGTTAAAGTTAATGTTGAATTTGTAATAATTTGCAAATCGTTATTCATTGGAGTAGTATTTGAAAGCACCCATTTTATGTCGCTTTTTTTAATGCAGCAATATCAGGTTCATCTGGATATCTAAAGCAACCTCCTAGTTTCTCACTCTTTCGAAAATACGTAACTTCATACTCATTTACATCGTCAATATTGGAAATAATTTTTCCATTATAATACACCTGGTTGGGAAACTCGACCAAAACAAAATCGTTCTTGACAGTAGCTCTAAACTAGTCAGGATCTTCTTCTATTTCCTCGGGACTCCAATTTTCGTCATCTGAAGTATCCATAAACTCTAAATTTGTCTTTTCATTTTCGTCTGATTCATTAATATCCTCTTGAGTAGATCGCATTACCTTTTTTGGAGCTGAAGTATTTCCAGTTTTTCTTTCTAGAGCATTAGGGTCTGCTATAGTACGTGTGACTCTTATAAATACCTGTTTCTTTTTTCCAGAATTTTCCTGTCTTTGCGTTTCCATTTCTAATAATAAATATTTTTCGGGAGTGTTAGTAATAATTTTACTTTTGCCAGTGCGTCTACGTTTGCGATTTGCTTTTCTAGGAAGAGCTTTTGGGAAGCCTCTGAATATTTCTGGATATACAAATACAGTAGGGTTGTTGTCCTCAGTGTCAGCATCATCATCATTGTCGTCGTCATTAATATGATTTGTATTGCTTTTATCGTTAATGGCAGCAGTTTCTGATGTAGAAGGACTTTCTAAAGAACGATCTGTCACAGAGGATGTTAAAAAATCGGATTCAGTAAATTTCGTGGTATTTAATGGATATATTCAACTCCGTTTAAAGCCCGCTATTATGTTTGTTGGCGTAATGGCCTTAGGGTGAGCTTCTCCTACACACTGCGCCACTTGATATATTGTCATTGGGACACCGGGATTTCTTAACATCCAGGAATCCACCGAGGCATTATAGTGAGCTTTAAAAGGCCCATAAACACTTATATCAAGTGGTTTCAGCGTGTGGCTTCAGTATGGAGGTAATGTTAAAATAAAGACTCATGCAGCTCGAGCCTTTTCCACAACAGCCACTGATATGTGGCTCTCATGGTTATCATATGAAGACCACACGGGAATAAAGATCTAACTCACATTTTCGTAGTTTTGTGAGATAAACGCAATTTAAAGTTTAAAGACTTATCGTGTTCTTGGTCAATATAAATATAGTCTGACAATTATACCAAGATGACTGTAATAGTATTGACAATAATATATTTGGTAATTAACTTTATTTTATAACTTTTTCACTCAAAAAAAAAAAAACAAAAACAAATAAACATGTAGTCTAACGGAAAAGTGAACCAAGTCCACACTTGTCCTAGCTCCCCTGGGCGTTGCTCAAGCTGAAAACACATCCCATTAATGTTAATTTCATTGCTATTACTATTCGTTTATACCTCAGCATCATCATCGCTGTCTCTGTCCCTTCCACAGAAAGGCAAATTTTCATAATAGCTTTGGTTTGGATCAGAAAGGAATACCTTTAATTCTTGCAATTGATCGTTTTTTTTCTTGGGTAATGGAATTAGTTGCTTTTATAGTTTTTGTGGTGCAATAGTTGGCAAACAACGTGTTTTTGCGTTAGTTATAACAAAACTCTCCTTGGCTCCTTTATATGAATTCCTTAGCTTAATAGTGCGTGGGTGTTCCAAAGATAAAAAAAGTTCCTTAATTGGTCTGGTCTGAAATGGAGAAGTCTTTTTGAAGAGTGGTGTTAGCTACTTGGTCCATGCAACAAACAGTTCTTGCTTGCAGTCAATAACTTTGAAGGGCGAAATCCTTATCACTTGCCATATAGAAGTGACCTCTAATTGGAAACGTAACTGGTACGCTATCAAATCTACCTTTGTAGTGCATCAAATAATGCAAAAATCTAAATAGTGTATAATTTTTGTTTTGACCAGCACAGGAATCACAGAATATTTCAAGATGCCGAACAGTGGGAGATAATACTTCAAAACAAAAATGATTTAAAAGAGAAGTCACATCATCTGCACCTTTTTTAGCAATCGCTTGTGGATACGTATAGAAAATTACATCATGGCATCCTGGAAGATGAATATTGAAGCTAATAAAGGTCAAATGTCTCTTGCATACTACAATCATTTGTTGTTATATTTGGCGTTGGTTATTTTTTGGCAAAATCCATGGTTATAGCTTCAAACTCTTCAGACTGCATAGATTTGTTCTCTGCAGCACGTTTCCTTTTATAAAAAGTGTCCGCTTTAAGCTTATGAAGTTTGTTTTCAATGTTCAACATGGTCAGTTGTTTTGCCAAATTGGATTTTTCGGTTTCACTACCTGGATTTTTTAATTCTACTTCCAATGACCGTGTTTTTGCCAAATGTTGGTCACATATACTGCATGTCTCTGATTGTGGGAACCCGAAGCTAATGTTAAAATTATTCACAAAAATTTTTCTGCAAGTCTCATAAGCCACCTTAAAATCTGGAAACTTTTGGCAGTACATATTATGTATCTTCTTCACATTTAGATCTTCCGGCAAGTAAATCTTTTGAGTTTTTTAAGAACATGGTATGATTTGCGCCCCTTAAATGATCTAATGTGTCCTGTATACAGTTCACAATGTCTGGTTTAATTTTATGCGGGGATTTTGATGTTTGCCCCTTATGTCAGAACAACTGCCCCCTTTGTGTTTTAAATAACCTTTTAAAGTAATTAACCGTCGATTTGTAATTCCGTGTAGACTTTTAGTTAAAGGCTCTTTGACACGCGTTTATCTCGTTTATTTTATTATTGCTGTCCACCAGTCTTATCTAAATTTAAAGTACAGCATTATTATCGAGCTTTTACCTATCTCTATTAACAAAACGATTAATAAAGCTCACCTTAAATTTAAAGGAATTTTCAAGGGTAATACCACAAAAGGTGAAAATTTTTTGGGAATTTTTTTTGTTCACATGCAAATGATTGCGTTTAAATTTCTCGGAACCAAAACTGCGTTAAAAATTTCGCGAGACCGCAGGTCGAGTGGAATTTGAGCAGTTTTTATTGAGAGAAATTTGCAATAATTTGCATGTTGACGAAAAAAAATCTTTTCAAAATTTTGCCTTGAGTGGTAGGTGGAAAGATTATTCAACAATATGGGTAGATGACTTTTGCCGTGTTCGACAGCACACATTTTAACGTTTAACAGTTGCTAAGTTTATATTTAAATGATTCAGGCTACACGACCAGTTTACAACTGTCAGCTGTTCATTAATGACTGTATAATTTGCTTTACGGTACTGATATTTGAGTATTGATCTTTCATCTGATTTGAGAGCAGTGTTATTCAGTGAGAATTCAATGAGGAGAGGAGGATGTAGGATTTCGATTGCGGATAATGAAAAATCGCTAATATCTGACACAATCAAGTGCAAATCTGAGAAAGCTAAGTCAAGAATACGCCCGTAAGAGTTTAAAAATCCATTTAATTGAGTTAAATTTACAAGATTAAAGCAGTCAATTCCTTTATCGTTGATTGAACTTATAGTATATGGTCCATCGTATTGAATTCTCGCTTTATTCCTGGCGTTGGTTTTAATAAGCAGTTTGTCATTGATGTTAAATGTAATTTTCCTAGAGTTGTTTTTATTGTTTCTTTTTGTTATTAACTTTTCCTTTTCACGTTGCATTCTTTGTTGTAAAACGCCGTAAAATGTTGTTATCTTTTTCTGATGGTCGTTAAGATAATGTTCGTAATATTTTTCGGTAAGGTGTATATCGAATGGGTCTCTGACGGCTGTATGTCCGTATATTATTTCTAAGGGTGTAAATTTAGTTTGGGAATGGATAGTATTATTGTATCCTATTAATGCATATTTAATTACTTGTTTCGGTAGTTCCTTTGGATGTTGGATTTTTATAATTCTGTAGTTTTCTATTAAAGTAGAATGCACTCTTTCAATCATACCGTTAGATTTATGATTTAAAGGGGTCGTTATGTGAATTTTAATTTTATGTAGATTTAAAAGATTTTTAATTGATTCGTTTGCAAGTTCTGTTCGTCCATGGTTATTTTAGTAGGTGCTCCATATTGAGATATGAAGGTGATTAGATTTTAAGCTATTTCTATGCTATTTTTAGATGTTAAATAGGATGCTGTGCAGAATCTCGAAAATGCATCAATTATTGTTAAAAATGCGTTTTGGTCAATTTGAAACGTATCTATATGTAAATTGTTCAAATGGGCGGCTTGGCGTGCTTGTAATGTTTAATGGTTCTTCATGTGGTTGTCTTTCGTATTTGGCTTTTTTACAAATTAAACAGCTATTAATATAGCGGGTAACTGTGTCTTCCATATTTTCCCAATAGTATTGACGTTTAAGTGCGTTACAGGTAGCTTGAATACCTCGGTGATTTGTTTTCCCTTCGTGATAATTATTTATAATTTCTCTTTGATCTTCTTTGTTGATCACATGTATAACTCTTTTTACGCATTTGTAAAGGTGCGGTTCTTGATTTCTGAAATGGGTCGTTATAATTTCACAAGTTATTTGATAAAATTCTTCGTTGGGAAATAGGCAATAATAAACTTTGTTAGGTATACAATATTCCTTAAGGAATTGAAATATATTGGTCATAATATTTTCTTCTCCTATGTAGGCGGTTATTACTTCGTTTTTCCCTTTATGTTCCCTTTTTGCTGTATGTGATTTGCCATGAACAGTGGTAAAGATTATTTGATTGCGTTTCGTGTCTAAGGCTTCTTCACAAATAGGTATGGTAGATGTTGATTCCAATTGCGTATGCGTCGTATTTATTGATTGATTGTCTTCTGATATTTCTGGTAAAGCTTGAATTTCTTGGTTTGAACTCGAGGGTGTTTCGTTAACATGTTCAATGGAGGTCTCGTTTATTACTTCATTTAATAAGTCTTCCATGGTGGTATCGAAATTAACGATCAGTGATTGTGTGTCAATAGGATTCAATTTTATGCGTGATAGAGCATCAGCGTTCGTGTTATTTTTTCCTTTTTTATAAATAACATCATAGTCGAATTCTTCCAGTCTAAGTCTCCATCTTGCAAGTTTAGAATTTGGTACCTTTAGAGAATTAAGCCATTGTAATGGTTTATGATCCGTGATGATTTTGAATTTTCGTCCATAAAGGTACGGGCTGAAGTATTTAGTTGCCCAAATTATTGCTAATAATTCTTTCTCGATTGTTGAATATTTTTCCTCTGATTCGTTTAACGTTCTTGAAGCGTATGAAACTGGTAAATCCTTGCCTATAGGTCCTTGCGAAAGTACGGCTCCAATTGCAAAGTTAAATGCGTCTGTAGTTAGATTAAATTCCTTTTCAAAATCTGGGTATTGAAGTATAGGTTTGTTGCATAAAATAGTTTTACATTTTTCGAAAGCTTCTTTATATTCCGGTGATAACATAATTACTGCGCCTTTTTTCAAACATTTAGTTAGTGGTTTCGTTAATTTTGCAAAATCCTTAATAAATTTTCGATAATAACCTAGGAGTCCCAAGAATCCTTTTATTTCCTTTTGAGTTTTTGGTATAGGATAGTTTTTGATAGCCTTTATCTTATCGGGATTGGGTTCCACACCTTTGGGGGTGATAATGTGTCCTAAATATTGAACTTCTCTTTTTAGAAACTCGCTTTTATCTAATTGGATTTTAAAATTTGTCTTTCGTAGTCGCAGAAATACTTCTTTTAATCTGGAAATGTGTTCTTGGAGTGATGTTGAAAAAATAATGATGTCATCAAGGTATACTAAACATTTTTCGTTTTGGATACCTCGTAGTATGTTGTCCATAACTCTTTGAAACGATGTCGGTGCATTTTTAAGGTCGAAAGGAACCCGTTTGAACTGGTAAATGCGGTTTTAGGGATGTCCTTTTCTTCTACTTCGATTTGGTGAAATCCTGATGCTAAGTCAAGTGTTGTAAAGTATTGGCATTTTCCTAATTTGTCAAGTAAATCATTGATATTAGGCAATGGGTACTTGTCGACGATAGTTTTTTCGTTTAGTTTTCGGTAGTCGATAACTATTCTCCACTTTTGTTTTCCTGATGCATCGACCTTTTTTGGAACAACCCAAAGAGGTGAACTTCATGGTGATGTTGATGGTTCGATTATTTGATCTTTCAACATTTTGTCAATTTGTCGCCTTACTTCTTTCTTATGTACTTCTGGATATCGATAATTCTTAGTATATATAGGTGTTTCGTCAGTTGTCCTAATTTCGTGTTTAATTTGATTTGTAAAGGACAGTGGAATTTGGTCGCAATAGAAAATATCTTTGAAGTCTTCACACAGATTTTTTATTAATGTAGCTTCCTCGCTGTTTAAATGTTCCAAGCGTAGTTGTTGTAAATTTTCTCTTTGTATCCTTTTAATATTGCATGGTGATGCTGAATGGTCGATCGATGACTCCTGATAATTTAGCGATAGGGTGTAATTATTTTCTTCCACGATTTCGATAGGTATAGGGTTCGTTATGGTGTGTGTTATTTCTTGATCACTAGTATTGATCACTGATGTAGTTGCAAAATAATTTTGCACTGTGACATATAAAGTCGGAATTTCTAAATATTTGTTTAATTTTGTATGTTCAATTATTCCCTCATGAATGTTCCTATTTACAGGTATTTTTACAAAACATTCTGATCTTGCTGATATTGTAATTTTATGATTCAAATCTTGATTGATTATTTCCATTGAATATAATCGGATGTGGGTCAGTGGTGTTTTCAAAAGGCTTTCTTCAAAATTTATTGTTGCTTTTAATTTCTTTAGCAAATCTGTTGATAAAATTATTATTTTAACAACTTTGCTCCAAAATGAGCGGTTATATCTAGCAAAATAAAGCCACTTTTGCACTTGCTAATAAAATTTATCTTACATTAATATCGTTGTAATTGTACTCATGTTCCTTGACTACGTGACTGGACCCAGCGATGCTAGTCCGGGGCGTTGTCACCTCGTGCGGGCTCAGCGTACTCGATTTTTGGAGGGCTGGTCCGGCGTTGTAGGGCTCTCTGGGCGATTTTGGGCCTGTTGAGTCCTGGATTATTGAATGAAGGCTCTGGTTCTCGAATGTGGATGATTCTGGTTCCCCATCTTCTTGGTTCGTTGTTCGGATGGCCAATTAAGTGTTGAAACACAAAATTAAAGCGATTTTTGTCTTTAGTTTTTGACCAACCTACCGACTGCGCCAATTATAATTTACGAAACTTGTTAAATCAAAAAAATTAATTTATTCAAGTTACGGAGTTACATAAATGCAGTTTACAATGTGTCTACTAAATGCTAACTGACATAAGAACTGGCATAAGAACTGGCTAAGTACAGTGTGCACATGCTTATATAACATTTCTTATCACTAAAGATTCTAAGAAGCTTGAAGCTGGGGCTGGGAACTACTTCGTAAGCATTTACCCAACATATCACTTAACATAATTAGCGTTAATACCAGACAATATGTTTGTTGAGGTCGCCACTGTTCTTTACGTGTACAAATTACAATATCATATGTAGCGGGGTTGGTATTAACATAAACACGTTAAAAGGAATTATGAAGGTAGCTTGTGATTTTCGATTAGAATTGCAAAATTAAATTAAATTAAATTAATAGGTTATAGTACTAATTATTAGATATACATTTTTATATTATCTTATCCGAATTATTTCTTATTATGTAAATTTTTGCTTATGCGTATTTCCTTAATAACTGATATCTTTATTTTTAACATATATCTTTATAGTAATACGCCGGATAACTAACTGAAATCTTATTTAGCTTATTATATTGTCCTGTAACTGGATTTTCTGTTGGACAAATTTAATTAAATTTAAAAAAATGTTTGATTTATTAATAAAAATTGACTTCATCTTTATCCGACAAAATGAGTTAAGATGTGAATCAATATGGCCAAAATGGGTATAGCAATTAACTAAAGTCGACTATTTCAAATATAGATTTTTTTCAATAACTTACATCGTTAACACTTTCTGTGTAACTTGTTTGTAACTGATGAAAGAACGTTGTTGGAACTGGTGTGTTTTTCAGCTTCTTCTTTCCATCGACACGTATTTTTTCCCACATATGGAAAATGGGCGTAATAATAATAATAATAATTTTAGAAATTGATTAAAGGATTTAAAAATACTCTTCTAATTTTACTAAATAGAAGGAATATTTACCTCACATACGCCTGAATGAGATTTAGGTAGCCAGTTTTGTTTTCCTACGCTTTTTATTCACAATTTTTTAGAGCAACTGAGAACATAGCAAGTTAGGTTTTGCGTCAGTTTTGACACAAACTGGCGGAAACATAACCTGCTAACCTCGAATTTGGCATAGACTTACAGTCTTACCAATTTTAAGTAAAATTTGAACACCGTTTAAACGCGTCGTTACACTAGAGGAGGAATGAGCGTTGTTTTGTTGTGCGGTAATTTCTTTTACAGCAACATGCGACGGAAGTTTACGTAAAATGCTCACCGTGTGAAATTGGTTTAGCGTGCACCGAGAACTGTCAGAATCTTTGTTTACATCGCTCGCCTTCGTAAGTTGGCTCAAGTATAGTTTTATTTGAATTTGAATTAAACTCAATGATTTGATTTAAGGGAAGATTCCCAATCTCTTTTGGTAATAAAGTCAAATTTTACTGAAATTAAATAAATGACTTAAGGCATCTCAACCTTCAGTCTTCAATCCCAACAGCTGTAAATGCCTCATATTTGATTTCACTTTGTCAATTATTCTTCGAAGTGAACTTGGTGTATTTTTATTGGCTTCTGGAAGATTGTGTAAATATTGAATATGTTGCTGGACATTGTTTTTAATTTATATTATTCTTTATAGATATTATGTGCACTTGACCGTACCTGGGATTTTTATTCCTGGCACTGCCAGGCTTCGTTCCCGTCCCTGTCACGTGGAGACGGCTTATCTCCAAGACATTCCTCTCTTTTCCTAATCTTTTTAGAGCCTTGTTTTAATCTTAGTAGTAATATTGAATTTAAACCGCATTTTAAGTACCTTTATCTTCACTGAACCAGACTTCATGTAAGTAAACATAATTACATTTTTATGATTTATGTACCTAAATTAATTGTGAAGTGCTTACAGTTTGTAATACTTAGTCCCGACGACGAAAGTTGATCTGCAGACTATAATTTTTTTAATATCTTGGTTTGAGCTGCTAGTTGAAGCGCCGGTGTTGCAGACTTCACTGAGAATTTTTTATGCCATTATCTTCTTGTTTTCTTTGGAATGTTTTATGCAACCTTCGGCTACAGTACTCTCCCGGTATTTTGGTTTTTGTATTTGAAATGAGAATACGAATGCATTGTCCTTCATTTATAATATTTTCCTTCCATAATTCCGTTAATTCTTACCGCCTGCAAGCCCTATGATTAATGCAACCTTGGTCAGAAGGCAGGTTTTATCATCCGCTTCTTGTAGAAATTTTGTAATATCAGCTCTAGTCAAAATTTGTGACTTCTTGGGTCGATAGCCCTCGGATTTTCTTTTTAAAAATGCAATTAAGTGAACGTACTTACTGATATCTATATTGTGTTTTACCAAGGCGGTCTATATTGTTCCAGGCCATGACACTGGCTCTGTTGTCAAATTGTGTGCTAGGCCATTCCAAGACACCATAAGTTTTGTTTGTTTGAAATCTATGTGACATGAAAAACTATTTTGACAAGGCAGTTCATATAAGTTACAAAAAGTCAACGTACGGTACATCAGTTGCTCCATATGTTAGCGTGTTCAAGTTTCCATCTAATGGAACGGCGACACAAAAATGGAAAGAAGTTTTGAATTTAGAGAACTGGTGGATTGGAAGGGCTGGTGTTGTGTGTATAAAGCACTTGAAAAGAGTGTAATAAGATGAAGAGACTTGTTTCGACTGCAATAT
This sequence comes from Agriotes lineatus, assembly GCA_940337035.1. Classification (NCBI taxonomy): domain Eukaryota; kingdom Metazoa; phylum Arthropoda; class Insecta; order Coleoptera; family Elateridae; genus Agriotes; species Agriotes lineatus. Next base: position 97,416 of record CALNHX010003837.1, on the reverse strand, counting down.
CATTAGCTGCTAGGCAAGTTATTTTGAAGAAATTACTGTTTTAGGTAAAATCAAAATTAGTAGCAATGGAAAATTAGGTCCCTACCCATTGGGAATTCTTTTTCAATCGAATATTACAGTGAAGTGACGCACTACGATGTAAATGGCTGTGATTTTATAGATTTTTTTTTCAACTGGCATATATCACAATGACAGAAACAGTGCACTGACAGTTTGTTCATTTAGTGACCAAAACTAGTAATTTTTTGCTAAAGGTTGGCGCAGCCATGTTGCCAGATTGTGGTAGGCCATTCCAAAGGTCACTTTATAGGCCCAGTGTCATAGCCTGAACAATATAGACCGCCTTGGTTTTACCGATATCATCGAACGCAACATAGAGTAATAGACCCAAAGCGATCAAGGCTTGTGAAGTTTTTATAGTTGTTCAAACTATGCCAAAAGAACCTTATCATTATGGATATTCGTTATCTCTTTATGGGCACACCATTGTTCCAACTTGTGGTAAATTTTTAGCAATTTTTAATTTTTACTTTCGATATCTTTAAAATTGCCTAAATTTGACAAAATAAACAAGCGTTGTTTACGGTAACACAAACTATTACCTTAGTTGCAAGCATAGCGACCACTTTATTAAAGTCGAACATAATTCAATTAATTTCGAATTTTACGTCACATTTTCTGTCATTTTTTGTGATAATATGAAAACCTCAACGATGACGATAAAAATACTGAACAGTACACGTTTGCTTATGGCACTTAACGAAACTCGTTTGATTACTGCAAAACTTGGCCCACCGTCGAGTTTTGTCAATCGAACTCGTTTCGTTAAGATGCTCATAATCAAATCTGTACGGTTAATATCTATAATAGGTGTAAAATAGAACCTTAAACTATTAGAACAATGTAGCTGAAATCCTAGCAGTGTTACGATTCATGCAAGTTAAAATCCGTAATTCAGTAATGTACTCAATATTTATTTCCATACGAAAGTTATTTTCGATTCATTTAAGCCATATCTTTAGCTTGATAATGTTATCACACCTTGACCTGCTGCAAGCAGTGCAGTTTCTTTGTTTGTTAAATTCTCAGTAAGCCCGCTTGACAAGCAGCTTTGTTCGGCCGTCGCATTCTGCATGGATGATGTCATCGTGCCATTATCAGGCCGTAAGTGGTTCTCGACGCCAGTTAGGCGGCGGTAATTTTCTCTGTGAATCCCCTAGTTAAGTACTTTACTTAATCTTGAATCATTAACGTCTCGACTTCGTCTTGTATAATAAATTACTATTGTATGTAAATGTTTTAAAGTTGTATAAATAAATAAAAGCTTAATTTGTATAGTTTCTGTTAACGTTTGTATAAGTAGCTATAAGAAAATAATTATTTTTAATTTATGAATTAATAAAAATTGGTGAAATATATGTGAATTGTAATAGCAATGATCTGCAACCCATTTTTTATACGACCGCTTAGGAAAGTAGACATATCAATACAGCAGCCTACTTCCGAAAAGTTAGATCAGATGATTGATATATCGTACTAGTCATATCGTAAGAGCAACAGGTTTGCTTTGCTTGTTGGTTACAAAGATTATTTTTTTCGTAGAGATTTCAACCAATCAGAAGGCTGGATTTAGTTAAGTTATCTTGTATAATTTCGATTATACAAAATCGATTATACTATAGAAACTTCACTAGGCAACGCAATACATAACTTTTGTCAACTTGATGTCGTTTTCATGGAGATGACTTTAGAGCTAGGTTAATACAAACAAATCGAGCTGCCAATAAAATATTTATTTTTTTCTAATATTAAAATTTACTCAAAAAATAATCAAATCAAATACAATGCGTACTTCGAACAGGTTATGCGTCTCAAACTTCCTGCACAATAACAAATCGTGTCAGTTTGACAGAATAATCCTCCCGCTGACGCGGTCGGACTATTTAACCTGTCAAACTGACACTCTTTTATTATTGTGCAACAAGTTATCGACATATAACCTGATAATATCGAAGTACTTTTAGTATTACTTCTGATTATACCATTCATCATGCACTTAATCTCTATTCGAGCCACGTATTAATAAGTAAATACACCTTGGTGTTATCATTTTTGTGATTTCAATTATGAGCTGTAAATGTTATGCCATTTCTAACACGTTTTTTAGGATATGCATTAAATACATTATTAGTGTAATTCCATTATTGATATTTATGGTATAATCTAATCGAATACCCACTTGACGACTTTAAGAATTATTAAATAATTTTGCTTACAAACTCAACGGGTTGCTTTGTAGAAACGCCACTCGCCTTCGGCTCGTGTTGTTTCTAAGCAATCAATTTCGTGAGAACGTAAACCATTGTTGATAATTCACAGTCTTCTCATGGTATTATTACTGATTATTTCCTTCATATCCATAATAATGCGTAATCACCATGGTTTCTGTCAGTTTAATAATGACTAAAATTCAAACGTCAAAATTTAACCACGGTTAAATTTATGTCAAAATTTAATCGCTTGTGCATAATTTTAACATGATTATTACAGGTGCTTCACTAACTGAATTTTATATATTTATTCAGGAAATAATCACTCCGAACATCCCGCGTGCATATAAACTAGCCTGAATAAATTTTGGCGATTTTCTGTCAGAATGTTTTGCTCTGAAGAAATATATCTCGTAAATTTTCCGCTTCAAAATCCCTCGTGCTGCGCACTCGGGATTCTTGTTGAGCGGCAAATTTACTTGACAAATTTCTTAGCAAAACATTCTGACAGAAAACGTCAAAATTTAATCGGCTATTTTAATGCACTTGGCATATTACTGTTGATAATTTTTAGAATTGTTCCAATAATATCACAATTAATTATGACAAAGATATTAATTTATTTAACATAACTATGAATTATTTTATGTCGTCTAGAAAATAGTGTTCGAAGGGTGTAATATCTGCTTGCACGATATGTGCCACTTTCAACACTATGTGATTAGTAGACAAATTAAAATGGTAGGTGGTCTCTTTGATTATTGCAATTATTATTAAATAAAAAGCCCAATTGTGTTTAAGAACAAAAATTAAAAAAAAATGTATGCCTGTCTATTTGGTTAAATAATATGTACATTATATCTCCTGCTTCTCGCTTATAAACTGTAAAGTTTGTATTTTGAACTGCATTTGATCTGCAGGGGACATTTTTTCCAGATCTTCCAAAATGCCCCACAAAAAGTGTTTCGTTGAACTAACTGGTTTATCGGTTTTTTCCCTTAAAAATAAAAAAACATTCATCGATATCTTTCTTCTTATCGACTTTGGCGAACAAGGAGCTTCCATCTCTTCTTCGCCTATTAAAATATCCACCCATGATATTTCAGCTGCGTCTGCTTGTGATGCAACTTCAGTAGACGAACCTGCGTCTGGAGCCACATCAAACGTGGAACACGCAGAGGAGATTTTACCCACATTGGTTTTGGTGGGCCGGTCTACCAGATGGGGCAGCAGGAACTTGAGGCATTCGAAATATGGCCAGACCTTCTTTTTTGCTGCCGACCCGGTTGGAGTATAATCTCCTCTTCGTTTCCGGAATCCAGCACGCAGGCATTGCCACTTTTTTGTACATTCTTTTGCTACAAGAAATATAGACACTGTTAATTACTTTAAACCTTCTTACATTAATAAGTAACTAAATGTTCTTACCAGGTTTTCCAAGCCAACTAATGGTCGACGTCCTCTGCTTTCCATTCAACTTCCATACACGAATAATAATAATACGAGATATAAACTTGCATCTAACTTATCCTATTATTTATTAATTGGCACGTAATCTAATAGTGTGCTCCACTGCCGAGAAAAAACGTCCGACGTCACCCTCATATTCCCTGCACAAGTTGTTTAATGTCGTCTGCATATCTTCATACACATTTCTTTTTTTATTCTTCGGTACAACACCTAAATTGCTCTGTTCTATTTTTGTCGAGTCTGCTGCAACCTCTTGCCTCATTTTTAATATTAATTTCCAAACGGTGGGATGGTTTTCACCAACCAAATTGGAGAATTTATTGTTCCATCCCTCCGTCTGGTTGTTGGTGCGATCTTGACCTTGTAGGGTGGCTTGGTGGACATTCCATAAATGAACCGAAAACTAAGCAACCAACTTACCCGCTTAATAAAGTAAAATTTAGATACAATGTTCACAAAGTGAATGTAAGAAAAAAAAGCATTATCACACCTCCAATCCATAACTCTCATTTATTTGAAAAATCGTTTTCATATACCATCAGTAATGTTTACAACACCTTGCCGGAATTTCTAAAAACACTTACAGTTTCCACATTCAGACACCAGCTTACTAGCCTTATTTATAAAAATCAAAAATAATGTTTTTGTTTCTTTTTGTTTTCTTATAATCTCTTCTCATCATAGTTAAATTTATACAGTTAATTCTTATTACGCATTACACAAATATTCTCATTCGTATTTGCACGTCACTAAATTAACTTTTTTATATTTTAAATTTACTTAAAAATTAAATTTAAATGTTATTTTTTCATATCCTCTCAAGACGTATTTTTAGTAAACGAAGCAATAGGGTTAAGTGTAAGAGCAGATTATGAAAATTTGCTTTTTCATAAATCTGAACTTCGTCCTTTTGAAGGTGACTGTGACCTACTTCCAAAAAATATTGTTATTTTGTAATTTTGTTAGAAAAAATATGTATTTTGTTAAAATATTTTAATGTATTTATATTTTGAGATGGTACAGATCTCCTTCAATAAACGACCATTATTATTATTATTATTATTCATTTACCAGCACAATAAATAAATTTTTATTTAAAATTATTTTCAACACCTATATATAATCTATTTCCATCTTTATTTCAATTCAGAATTATTATTTCATATCTAACATAGGTACTGCCTTTTTTATGTATTCAGAATTATTTCAAAACTAATCTAATATTCTACCTTCTTTATTTTTATTCGGATTTATTTCAAAATTTATCTAATATAGGTGCATATTACCACCTTATTTAAAATTAATCTTATAACGGTTTCAATAAATAATTGAATTATTCTTTTAATATTGTTTGATTAATTACATTAACTTCTCAGGATAAATAATGATTTAATAAATGTTTGTTTATTTATGCCAAATTGAAATTATTCACACTTAATGTGTTCCTGAATCCCAATGTTGACCCTTTCTCGCGCCCAAGTGTCTCGCGCCCAAGTGTCCCCGCGCCCAAACGGCCGCGCCCAGACGGCCGCGCCCAAACGGCAGCGCCCAAATGTCCTAGACCGACAAAAATAGGATAGAATAAAAGGAGTTACTTTCAAAAATAAGGTTGCTAATAATATTCTGCAGATGCCTAGCGTGTCCAGGTGAGAAGTGAAGTCCAGCAGTAGGTATTATCTTCTCGAAGACGTGGGTTGATCCTGATAGATGCTGATGTAGATTCTAAGCGTTGCACCTGGATGAAGGCCGTCGGATGTTGAAGTCCCTCAGCGGTGTGCCAAACGAATCTTGCACCAAAACTTCTTCGAATGTAAAATTGGTTTCGAGATACTCAATAAAGATTTAATAATCACCAACACTACAGTAGAACTGTTTGAGTATCCTGTTCGCAGCGCAATTAAGTCAAACACCATAAAGAATTCCTTTTTAAAATTACTTTTATTAAAGAATTACAAAGTGTAGACATTTCACGTACAGTGATGAGAATAATCTGTCCAAGTGGCTCCTCATTAACTTATATATATCTAAGCTACAAATAAACAAGGCTATTATTATGATATGGCTGCTACTGAACCAATGTCCTAGCGATAAGCAACGTGTAAAGTTCACTTCCATACTCCCGGAATATTAGGGGTCGGCTGGTGATTAGATAACTGTTAGACTAAATGACCATTGGACTTATTTATATTTATGATTTATGCTGCTGAATTTCCGAAATAAGGCTTCATAGTGGGCTCCTAGGGTGGTGTTGACGAGGTGGTAGAATCCATGTTGAAACGTTGTAGTTCAAGTTGAAAGCTTAGTTTGGGAATCGTCGCCTGTCGATTCTGACATCATACAATTGGTAAATGAAGTTTGGCTGAGTCGGAGAAGAATAATGTTGTAGGAGATAGCCAAAAAGTTGATTGAAATACAAATTATGTTGTTGTTCCTTAAGGTCCAAAAGTCACACATAAAAAAAATTATAAAATTATTTGACGTTTCGCCACTTTAGATGGCTTCTTCAGAAATGAATGAGATTGCGTTATGACTTTACATATTTATGATTTATGCTGCTGAATTTCCGAAATAGGGCTTCATAGTGGGCTCCTAAGGTGGTGTTGACGAGGTGGTAGAATCCATGTTGAAACGTTGTAGTTAAAGTTGAAAGCTTAGTTTGGGAATCGTCTCCTGTCGATTCTGATATCATACAATTGGTAAATTCTAACTAAGATCTCTTCTTGTTAGACCGTTACATTTTTCGGTCGTCCACCAGGATTTTTGTTATAAAACGAACCGGTTTCACCTAACTGATTGAATATTCTTTGAAATATTTTTCGGTCTGGAATGATTCTAGTTGGGTAGAGTTATTCATACCTTCGAAGTGCAGCACGACTGTTGTAATTTTCTTGTGTATAAACGTAGAGCATATACCGGAAATCACGGTTAGAAAACTTATGAGGCCTTTTAATTCAAAAGATTACAGTACACACTTTGTAAATTAAATATTTTTCAGTCATCGACAGAATGTGCAATGAAACATTCAAATGCCAAAATCTGCTTGAAAATTAACTTTCACTTCAATACCCTGTGTCTCTCTAACCTGTAACATTTTACTTAGGCAACTTTGGCTCAAAATAACTATTTTTATGTCTATTGTCTCCAATTGCTCTATGGCCCATAAGTTATGGGACGCCCTGTATAATTGGCTCATATATCAGGGGTCTCAATAAGTCCACGTTACCTGTGTTTTTAGGAGGAGAAAAATACGTTTAGATGTATGCTTTATAGTTTGCCCCAACTATTTTTAGCTTATGTCCCATTCCCCCGAAATCACTTTTCATTAACTGAAAGAACGAAGTTGGGGTTAAAAGCATTAAACATTTAAAAAATAATTTGGAGATATTGACTTTTGCTGGAGTTGCATGGAGTTGTAAAATTTTGCATGAAAATTTGATTCAAGTTCAGTAGAAAAATTCCTACAAAAACAATATTCTAGCTTATAATAATTTAATGGCATTGATTAAAAAGAAAAACCAGTTTCTTCAACTTAAATTAATAATAACTAATTAATTTTGTGTAAGGCAACAAACATACAAAATCCTTAAATATTCAAGTCCGGAACATCACGAAATTTACAATTTTCTTCTGTGTCTTCTATATTATTATCCTCACTGTCATCTAAGACGTGACGATAGAAGGTTACATTTTTGCCCTTCCACCAAACCCCAAAGCGAACGCTAAGTAGGGCTTCCACGTTGTCCTTATCCCGTTTTACTGCGTTTCTATTTGTAATGATGTGGGGATTCAGCATCTTCCAAACTTTTCTTTTCTTCCATATGTTTTGGCTATTCTTACTGTTGTTGTAGGAAACTGCCCCTCCAACAAGGCTCCTGCCTTTATCCGTTCTCTCCAAAATGATACGTTTAGATGGCTTAAATTGGAAATGCCAAGCGCGAATGGTTTTAATTACTTCATCTCTTGCAGGTTTCCAGTAAGCCACTTTCATATTATTATTGCTTCCTACCTTTATACATCCACCGTGTTTATCGAAAATTTTAAAGTATTCCTTTGGGAGAAAAATAGTATATTTTGCCTTTATTTGCTTCTCTGCATTTCCAAATACTGATGGTAAAAACGAGTGACCCGTTACAGGAAATACCAGCCCCCTTGAATGTATATGTTTCGGGGCATCACACAGTCACCTGCCACTCATAGCATAATAATTGAATTTTTATTCTGTCGGCTAGATCCTTTGCAAACTCACCAGCAGTAAGAACGTTCTGTGCTGGGATTTATTTTACCTTTGGAAGATTCCTTCGCCACAGTGAAATTATACAGGTAAATCTGTGTACTGTAGTAGCTAGCCTGATCAGGTATTTTGGGCGGCGGCTGATTTTTTTGGCAATCAAAAGATAAAGTCAGTAGGTCATCTGATTCTTTCTTAAGGAAATTATAAAATGCCTGTGCCCTTAATTTATGCACTCGATTTTGCGTCATTGAAGTGAATTTTTTGGTTTCACCCGATTCTCTTTAATTTTTGCAGACTGCAGACACGTTGGACAAATATCAGTCTTTGGAGATCCGAAACCTAAATTATAATTATTATAAAAATGTTTCTGAAGTAACCTATTGCACGATCGATCATTTCTGACTATTTACCATTGGTGTTGCCATGGCAGTTGCCAGTTAATATAACTACGAGTACAGGAAAATTACCGATCTAAAAACTGAACAGCAAAAATACTTACTGACGCCTTTTTAAAAACAATCAAACTTAGTCTTACATGCACAATTTAATGAAATTTTACTTAAAAAATAACAAACTGGCTACCTAGTGATGTGTGCCATATCACTTCGATGATTTTTTTTTAGCAAACCTCTTTGAAGTGTAGTCACCACCTCGTTTTTCAGCTGACATTATGCCATGTTCACGAAATAGTTTTACTATTCTGAGGATTCTAAATAATGATATATGGAGTACTTTTATAAAAGCTCTTTGAGGTACGGGTATCATTGCTTTAGACCAACTACGAATACAATACTTGAAGCTATCTAGGAGCTTTCGTACTGTTTTTTGGTATACACCTTTTAATTTCCTTTGCCTCACAATGCTTTAAGATAAAGTTATCTTGAGAAATCTTACTTTAGTGGCTGTAGAAAGCATCATGAAAGTCCTTTATATCACTCATTGTTAGTTGATTGCATCTCCAAAGTTTGTTGTTGTGCTCACATGACGTCGGTAGTTCAGGTAAATTAATAGCTCATATGTTTATAACCATTTTCACATGTAATAAAGGAGTTTAGGAGACGTTGTTTTATACTGTTCCATGAAGTTTATCATTTTGTTTCATTTCTGGACGTGAGGAACCCATACTTTTGAACCATCTAACTGCTTTTCACCGGTCCACGTTTGCAAAAGCTCTAGGTTGTGTTTTATCTGAAATCCATTCGCCCAAGAGCACACACTGGACACGTTTAAAAGATTAGTAAGGGAGTATGTTCCCAAAAAATGGAACAACTCCCTGAATATTTGTGAGGTCACGTCAGGATTCACTCCGTATGACACGAGTATCTCGTAGTTACTTGTTAGCTCTTGCAGCAGGGGCAGCAGGGTATCAGTGGTGTACCTATCTCCCTTGGCTTTATAATATTCGCCCGCACCAACATTAGGTACTCCCTGGTGTAATAGAATGGCGGGCACAGATAGATGTTTAATTTTTTGTTGAAATTTTTTTCAGCAAACCTCTTTGAAGTATAGTCACCACCTCGGTCTTCAGCTGCCATTATGCCATGTTCACGAAATTGTTTTAGTATTCTGAAAATTCTAAATAATGATATATGGAGTACTTTCATAACAGTTTTTTTTCGAACGGGTATGATTGCTTTAGACTGACTACGTACTGATTGTTACTACTTTTACGATTAAACAAGACCTACTATGTTTTTTAGATTTTTTGCGTTTATTTCTGATTGCAGTAGGCTACCGATATGCAGTACAATTATCTTAAAATTGTGTAGATAAGCCTTTTACGAGGTAGTATAATTAATTGTGCAAAATTTAAAATCAATCAGAAAATAAATAACGACGTTGCAGGGGTGTCAAGTTGAAAAGTGAGACACACTGTATATTATGTACTAAAAACAACATACACAAATGCATTTATGTAATACACAAAAATTAAGTATAAACATAATACGCACGTCTTATTTTTTGTTGCAAGAGACTGGGCATTACCTTCATTTAACTAAACTAAATATAGCATTAAACCATTAAAGTAAGATACCCAAATTACAAATAGGTACATAAAGTAATATCATAAAATTTTAAATAATTTCTTCTGCATATTTTACTCCATCCATGACTTCAGAGCATTCTAAAAAGTCAAGACGAAATTAGCCACCTGGTAGTTAAAAACTCACCAAAATTATTATTTTCTTTTTTCTATAATATATTTGAAGTCATGTTTCGAATCATTTCTTTAGAGGGTTGATATTCGTAGCAGCAACCATAATTTTTGATGTCCTCTGATATTACCACTAAGGAGTGTATTGCTTTCAGCGACAGTCTATTTCGAATTTTCATTTTTATTAAATTTGTCTTAGAGAACACCCTCTCACACGTGGCATTGGAATGTGGTAAGGATAAAATATCTAATACAAATTCAGACAAATTTTTATATAAAGCAGTTTCAGAATGGACATGTAAATTTCTCAGTCTAACCCAATAGGAATCAGCGTTTTGTTCATGTTTTATATTGTCAGGCAAGTTAGAGAAATTATACAACAAATGTCTTCACTGATCATCTACTATCTGAATTTTATCGAGTTCAGTTTCAATGTCTAACATTCTAAGAACTTGTTTGACTAAATTAGTAATGGTGTTTGGTTTTTTCTCGCATAGCGGCGAAGGGATATCTAGTTGACTCAATAAAGGATCGTCAAAGTTATAACGTTGTTTGAGTCCCTTATACGCAGTTATCAAAAAAATTGCGACAGCGAACATAAAAATCTGTTAATTCTTGATTATTTAAGTTGCTTTTGTAATTTAGTACAGCTACACCTAAGTACGTTTCATTTAAATGTAAAAATTTCGAGTCACTTTCTGGATCAATATTATTTAAGTCTGTCATGAAATAGCTATTTATGCAACAAGTGCTAAAAGTCGACTTTTATGCGCGAGACATGAAAATTATGAAACGAAGCCGAAGGCTGAGTTTCATAACATGTCTCGCGCATAAACGACTTTTAGCACGCGTTGCATACAATATTTTATCTACGACCTTAATTTTACCGTTATTAATCCATAAATATCGATTTAAGAAAGGTTCGCATCTGCGACGCTGCATAATAATGAATAGTAGCCTACGCGGCTGGCGATTGTTTTGGCCACGCCCGTGCTGTCAAGGACAGGTACGAAATTTAATTATTTATACTCCACATATGACTGTATTCATTACATAACGCTTTAATTATTTCAAAAACGCTTTACCTGTAACGCAAGAAGCAACTAGAATAGCTTTAAAACTTCAGTTGCAGTTCGAAATTGTAGTTTTGAACCTCGCGTCACTTTTAGCACATGTGCTAAAAGTAAACAGCTGATTTCTTTAAACACGGTAAACTATAAAACGTCACTTTTAGTGAAACAAGCGAGTGTTAAAAAGCCTACTTTTAGTAGTGGTCGTAGATAAATATAGTTTCTATTCATATATGATAGTAGTATATCCTTATACATCTCACACATTTTGGCATGTAACTCTGGCACTACCACTTTTTCTGTTTGGAAGTACTCATTCATCTTAAGAAATTTTGGTAATGCCCATTCTAAGAAATTATTCAATATTCTCACTTCTCAACTATTAAAGGCACTCACTCGCTATCGCTTGTTCGTGCTTTAAACAGTTTCTATTATTAATCGCCTTCATTAACACACTTGTTGGTTAAATAACTATTAATGGTTTCCATTGTTCATTAATACGTTTCACTACGTTTAATAACGAGAGCAATCTCGTTTGCGATGGCCTTAAAATTTTGGCGGTGTCTCCGCTGCCGGCAACTGCGCCCGATTCAGCTGCCATCAACGGCATTCGAATGAGCTGCCGGCAAAGAATTTTTAGGTTTTGTCGCTGATTCCACTTTTATCTGATTTTCTAAAGATTTCAAAGTTTCATTAAAATTTAACATTTTGGTATAATTTATGATATAATGAACAAATAAAAAAACACAAACAAATAAATTCACATTTATTCTAATAACATAGTAAAGTAGTGCAGGAACAAGGATAATAATGGAATGTTATAAGTATTTAACGAAAAAAATCAGGTGTGATACACGCACACAACTTCCTTTCTTATAATTAGCCAAAAATTTGATTTTAAATTTTTAAGCATTCGTCAAAAATTTTCAAAAATTACAAACTTTACAAAACGGTACAAAATAAGAGTGTTAGTTCAAAAGACAAATTTTTTTCTAGAATTTTAAGCTGAATTCAAAAATCTAATAATATACCGGGTTCTATTTAAAATAGGAGTTAATTAAAAAAATAGAAAAAAAACAAAAGAAACCCATTTTAGAAGTATTCAACTGGAAAATCGCCTATCTCACATCAATACACATTAAAAATGTAATAAAAATGTAAAGTTTAAAAAAAATCGTTAGAGCCGTTTTTGAAAACATCGAAAAAAACTGAAAATTCACAAGAGTAAACACCTACTTCCGGTTATGCGATTTTCTTCAAAAGCTTGCTGTCGCATCTGCATAGTACACAAAACTTATATATAAAGTTTCAACGCCATACCTCTTTCCGTTTTTGAGATATTCTGTTCACAGACAGACACACACACAGACAGACCAATGAAAAAAAATATGTTTTTTGGGATCAGGGGACTCTAAAACGTGAAGATCTGTTGAAAACTCAATTTCGAATTGTTGGGGTGAATCCAATACTTCCTTTATTGTAAAAGGAAGTAAAAAGTGATATATAATAACAAATTCTTAATGGAGAATAAATCGAAATAAGTAATAGGTACCAGGGTATACATATAAAATATAAAAAATATAAATACTAGTAGGTAGGGAGTACATAAAATAAATATAAAATAGACGCCTTTATTTCTTCTCTTATTTTTTTAAGGCCAATTACGGTGTTGCCATATCCCTTTGGACGCCTTCGTTTTTTAATCTTGGCTGGCATTTTGATGTTCTGCGGAATACTGTCGTAACTTGTGGCGGAACCCTCGTGATTAGCTGTATCAAGTTCAATCTGTTGAACTGCTAAACGCCAAAAAATTAATATACCTATATACAGTGTGGTCCATTAAGTGTGCAACAAATGGGAATTTTTTTTATTAGTTGTACAATCGAAATTTAAATATTGCCAAAAGTTAGTGCATGTGCGATAACCATATCAGATGCCCTTAGAATGGCTTCAAGTCAAACAATATACAGGGCAGGATAAAAAATATGAAATTCGTTCAAGAACAAAGTTACCTTATTTAAAAAAATATAGCAAAATTTTATTGAGAAAAGTTGTTTAGAATTAAAAGTTATGCTCAAATACAAAGTCACGGCCTCCTATTCGAATTTTGATTCTTTTTTGGAAAATTTTGTATTACCCCCGTATGATACATATTTTTATTATTTTGATTTTATATGTATTTAAAGTAGCCACAACCACATCCCTTTTAAATAACTTTTAGCAACTTGAAGCGTATTTGTAAAATTTACTTGGATTTATATTTTTTTAGGTAAGCGTCCACTTCATGTTTGTTGCAACGATATTTAACAGAACTTTAGAATTTCGCAAATATTCTTTTTAACAAGGCAAATGCTTTACTAATAATAATTTACATATGAAAAACTCTTAATAAAATCAAAATAATAAAAATATGTATCGTACGGGGATAATACAAAATTTTACAAAAAAAGAATCAAAATTCGAATAGGAGGCCGTGACTTTGTATTTGAGCATAACTTTTGATTCTAAACAACTTTTTTCAATAAAATTTTTCTATATTTATTGAAATAAGGTAACTTTATTCTTGAACGAATTACATATTTTTTGTCCTGCCCTGTATATTGTTTCACTTGAAGCCATTCTGATATGGTTATCGAACATGCACTAACTTTTGGCGGTATTTAAATTTCGGTTTTACAACTAATAAAAAAATGTCCCATTTGTTGCACACTTAATGGACCACACTGTATACAATCCGTGTTACTACTCTGTTAGTAATAATTATTACTATATCTTCGTAGTGGACATCGCTAATTTCGTTTATTTCATCATTATTCATAAATCCAATACATTCAATAATTACTTCCTTTACAACTTGTTATTTTGTATTATCACTCTGAAGGCCACCGATAATTTCTTCCACTTGAATATTATTAATAAGAATAGCTATTGCACTTTCACAAAGAGAACCATCATTTTCGGTTTCATTTTGACATTGTTTTTCATCATTGCTTTTTGGAACATCAGCTGTTTCCTCTTGTTGAATTTGATTACTAGTTGCCATTGCACTGTGACTTTGTTGCATTCCTTGCTCATCATCATTTGTTAGATCATTAGCATCAATATAACGTAAAATTGTATGAGAAAATGTCCTTCAAAATTTCATCTTGCCCTTCTTCCCAATGCTTTATGATAGATTGAATGATTTTCAATCTCTCACAAAAAATTGGAGTGAATACCTCACTACATAATTGAGTCGTTTTTTAACTTCATCGTCCATAAGCTTAAAATTGTCATGATTAGTCATATATTTGGACCTTCTACCTTGTAATTATTCTACTTGTATGCCAACTTTATTATAATCAATCACAAACGTATTTTCCCGTCCAAATAATTCTTGATCAATTTTATTTTTATTGATTCCAAATTCGCCCAAAATATTTGCACAATATGATCGGCTCCATCTATTTAGACATAAATTAACATCGACAATTTAGACTACAGTTAAAAATATTCCTGCAAGGCAACTGTGTAAATTTTCTGAAAAGACATTCACAGCTCATCGAGGTTACTTCCAAAAAAACATCGTTACCAATGCTGTTAAATTCTTTGTAATTGTATCTTTTGAAAACATTAACACGTTGTTAAACGTTCCCGATATAAATATTCACTTATAATACCATGAGTTATGTTGAATATTTTTGATGTGGTATCACGAATGTCCATTGCGGTTAGGTTCGATTAGGACGAGTGCGCTAGCACAAGTCTTAATCCTAAGCGCAATTAACATGAGTAGTGATACCACCGCAAAAATATTCTACTTAACTTTGACTAAGAATGGCATTCGAGGGACTATTCAATGAACCAAACCACTTTTTCAAATTAGTTTTCAGTAAATCTAGCAAAAAACTACGCAATTTCTATAGTAACAGAACACTAATACTGACTTTTTCTAATAAAAATCACATTTGTTTAAAATATTCAAGGGTAATACCACAAGCAGTGGATATATTTTTGACAAATATTTTGTCGTTTCCATGCAAATTATTGCGTTTAAATTTCACGATACAAAATCACATCAAAAATGTCACGAGCCGAAGGCGAGTGACATTTAAATGTGATTTTGTTGAGTGAAATTTGCAATAATTTCTATGGAAATGGCAAAATATTTAAAAAAAATATATCCACTTCGAGTGGTATTTGTGACGACTATTTAACAATATTAATACATAATGATTAACTTTATTGAAAAAGAATACAACAATTAATATAATATTATTCATTCTCAATTAAATTCAGCGGAATACTTCCAAAACACAGCATTTTAAATTTTTTTAACTTGTTATTATTACCTGAGAAGCAAGAAAATGGAGATATATTTTAGGAGGACGAGATATATATCATTCGACTCAGCTTGAAGAGTAGATTCCAAAAATATATAGAAACCGGAAATCGGATTTCTTTTCCGAGGTCGACTTCCGGTCAATTTTTTTTTAACTTTTAACTTTTTCCTTTATAGCTCCTGCAGTTTTTGAGATATTTAGCTCAAATTTGGAATACAGGTTACGCTGCAGGGCTTACATCATTGAGCATATCAAATTGTTGTGAGAATCTACAGGGAGATATTTTTTCAGGGGTCATGCTTCCTTTTCTCCCCCTGAACTTTTTTGCGGTGCGCCGCTGTTAGATTCTAAAATACAAATTGAGTTTTCTGTTTTGTTTAGAATCTTTTTGTTCTCTTGTAGTTTTTTCGTATCTGCAACCGTTATCGAGAAAAAAAAGTATAAGGACGATTTTCTGTAATTTGCTAGACGAAATTTAAATTTTTAAAAACTGAGAAGCAAGAAAATGGAGAAATATTTTAGGAGGACGAGATATATATCATTCGACTCAGCTTGAAGAGTAGATTCCAAAAATATATAGAAACCGGAAATCGGATTTCTTTTCCGAGGTCGACTTCCGGTCATTTTTTTTTTCATCTTGTGTTAAATTCTTAATGTCCAATTATTGGCTCCCCTAATTATTTTAGAGCTAAAGTGTAAATACATTTTTTGTAGAGAAAAAAAATACTGCATCTATTCATACTGTTGCTAACCATTTTTCATTTTCCATAACCGAAGGAATGCAAAAAATAGAACTAGCATTTTATTATTATTAACTGAGAAGCAAGAAAATGGAGATATATTTTAAATGTTATCTATACGATCCACAAAAGTGAATCTTTGTCATTCTACGTGTAGTTAACCTACATGTTTTTTGTTGCGCGATGAGATAACATCGTCATACACTTGTAAACACACTCATCGAGCCTATTCCTTTGAATCTCTTATTACCAAATCGGACCTGAAATAAATTGTAAAATTATAACTTGAATAAACAAATGGACATTCGAGTTCTAGATTCAAGTGGCAGACTTATGTTACGTATGTAATTTTAATTCCAACTTTACTGTCTTCTCGAGCAGTTCTGCCGAAAATTCAATTGAGTTTAATTTTCAAAACACGGAAAACCATGTCGTCAAGGCGTAAAGTGTCTGCTTCAGATTTGCCAGACAAAAAACGCAGAAAAGTTTTGGTTTTTTGAGGTTGCATAGTATAAATAAATCTAGTTAATGGAACCTAACCCCGTTTTATCATTTTGTGTTTACTTACGCATCGCGGTTTTGTGCTTCGCAGCATTCTTCTGGAACGTAACCCCCGCGAACGGCGAGGTCTGACTGTACCTTCATGTAATGCCAAATGCATTGTAAGTTGATGCAAATAATAAATAAATATGTACTTATATGAAAATAAAAATTCCTGTGATTTAAGTAATTGCTAGAAGGTGAGAAAGTGCTTTGCATGTTATTACATACAGAGAATATTACGCGAGCTGTCTATAATGGGCAGGGAAACCTTGTTTGAATTTTTCGTTTAAACAGATTCCCAAAGAATTACAACCATATTACTACTACACCACAACCACATTAAACAGAAACGTTGAAGTGTTTTTTATATTTTATTAGCAATAAAAAATAGATTGCCAAATGTAATTATTTATTCATACCACCTTAACTAATTCATCACATTTCAATATCAGCTTAGACCGCGCCTCAATAGATGAATATCAAGTTCAAGTTACTATTCTTCAAATACCATAAAATCAAATTTTGTTTTATCGGCTTGAAACCAATAGAAGATATTTCTATATCGTTACGTGTAGGTTGGAAGGCCAAGAAAACTATGCATTTATGTAAAACAATACTGTTAAATTTCTATACTGTGTGATGATATTGAACAAGTAAAACAGTTTCAGGGAATACGAACGAGGGAACTACAGCACTAAGAATACTCAGTCACCAAAAAAGTGGTTTGAGTAATCCTTCGACTTCTCTGGCAAAATGAGGTAGAGCACTAACCTGCAGAAAATAGACGATGCCTTTGCTGCAAGGCCACTTCCTGCAAAGGTACAGGCAAATATTTAAAAAAAAAACTCATTTAGGGTAGGCCTTGGAGAGAAAGATAAAACATCTAGTCATGTCTTAACTCAAGACTGTAGGTGAATGTCAGATTCATTGGCGTAACTAGGATTTTTGGCTGGGGAGGGCCAGGCCCCCCAACCAACCATATTCAATAACTAGGTATATGAAGACATGAATTTACGTACATACATGACTTTTTCGCATGAATTTATTTGCTTATTCTTTGACGCTGTTATACGAGGGTAAATATCTTTAATCTAATAAAAATCTTTTGTAGCCAAAATTTGTTTTTATTATTATTTCTCAAAATATTCGCTCTTAAACTTTTAAACATTTAGACATTCGGTAAAACCAATTTTCAAAACATACATTCCACTCTTCTTGAGTTACTTGAGAAACAAGGTTTTTGAAGCTTTCCACGGCATCTTCGGGAGTTCCAAATTGCACATCAGGCATTTTATCCTTTAATGAAGGAGCTAGAAAGTAATCGGAAGGTTTTAGGTCGAGACTGTATGAGGGATAACTTAAAAATATTTTTCCGGAAGTCTCTAAAAGTTATTTTGTTTGATATGCGGTATGGGTAAAAGCATTGTCATGGTGCAGAACGATCTCACCCCTTGGGCGCCGTATTCGTACTTATTTAATAACGTCTGGCAGCCATACTGTTGTGTAGGTACCATTCTGCGGTAATCGTACGTTTATTTTCAAGCACGACAGTTTTAATAGGTCCTAATTTTGAAAACAAGCAAGCAATCATTTTCGTACCAACTCTTCGAAATCGCTTTACTTTAACTGGATTAGGATCTGTTGGAAACATCCATTGTGCAGACTGCCGCTTAGATTCGGGTTCAAATGCATGTATCCAGCTTTTGTCACCAGTTATGAAGTAAACTGCTTTAGATTTACCCGGATCTACCTTCATCATATTTCTTATACCATTTCACATGCTGTTGTGTTTCTGTTAAACTGTGTGGTATCCACCGATAACAGACTTTTCTTACACCCAAATTATTATGTAAAATCTTTGCAGTCATGCCCAAATCCAAGCTGCTTTTAATAATTTTATGTGATTCGATTGTCTTCCGGAATCATTCTTCGCACGGCGTCTATTTTTGTTTCGATAACTGGTGAAATTGGTCATCTTTCGCGAAAATCGTAGCTGAAGCGAAGGCGCTTAGGTACCAAAAGCAGCATGAAGTCATCCAAAGCTTTCTTTCGGAGATAGGGAACTTTTAAAGTCATAGTAAGTAAATCATGGTTTAAAATTTTTCTCTCGTTAAATTCATTTTTGCTGCACAACCGTGCACAATACTGATTTCAAAATTAACTGTATTAACTGTTGCAATTATTAAAACGAAATTTGAACTGTTAAACAACAAAGATTTGTTTCACGGCAAGTTTCATTTCCATGATGCACTGGATCTATTGGTTTGCAGAAATTATAGGTGCTACCCCCCATAATAATATATGCCTAAGTAGCATATCAATAAATTATTTCTCGGTTCACTACATAAAAAATGTATAGAACACCTCTTGCAACTCACTTAGGTTGACGGCAAAAATGTTATTCCAGGAGACAGATTATTTTGGGAAACATCACTTGGTTTCCATTTACAAGTTTTTGAGCCACAATTTTCATTTTTTTTTCTCTGTATGGTCGAAGCAAATACTTTCTTGGAAACATCAATATCCTCTTAATTGTTATTGTGCTTTCTCTTTGTTCTATCTTGGGCTGGCAACCACAAAATTCTGTTTGCTACATAAAAAACACTATTAAACATAAAATTCTGGATCGTACTTTTCAAAGCGATAAACTTAACTTTTTAAGCAAGGCAAATATTCAAATAGCAAGTCACCGTAATGTGCCCAGGGAGTAGTTAGCCATGCACTCAAGTTTTCAGCTCATTTACTTACGAGCATATGAAATAATTGTAATTGTCTTTTTCTATGCACATAAATATTTTTGCACTAATAATGTTTTCTCTTGCATATTATTATTCATTAGAGCCATCTGTCCAATATATGGTATTTATACTATAATGGTTTAGGCCAAAAATATAATAAACCAGAAAATGTAAGAACGTGTTGGGGTTCAATAACCACCTCCTTAGTTTAAATGGGTTAATAAAAAAGCGATTTTTAAAATTTATTTAACTTCTATTTTTCTGGAGTGGGCCAGACGGCACTCTGGGGAGGGCCTGCCCCCCCCCCCCCCACCCGCTAGTTACGCCTATGGTCAGATTGCATTTTGTTTATGAAAACATCTGTCACTGTGACAGGTAAAAGTTTACACTGCATTAAGTTTAATTGTATAAGCAAAAAGGAAAATAAGATGACATGTACACAGCAAACGAGTGTAATAATCATAACGGTCAATTAAAATTGTTTTTGTTAAGCGTTTTATATATTTTTAGGAACATAGTTCAATGTCAAGATGTAATTAGTTCTCTCTGACTTATGGTACTTCATTTGCTTCACTCAAGTTAGATAAAACTTCAGTTTGATCATGGCATACTGCGAATTAGTTTTTTTTTTTGGAACATTCGATATTATCGCATTAATTTTATGTTTAATTGTTAGAGCCCCAACCCCCAACCATATTTTACAAAATAATTACTATTTACAATAAGCAATAATAAAATGATTAAAATGACAGTAATATCAAAATGATTAAAATGACAGTAACCTCCAGGCATTCTTTATCTTAATTTTATACTACAAGTACCGATCATCTTCAGACTCGAGAGTTCGAGATTTATTTTTTAAAATCTGACGATGTCGTCTAAGCCACATTTCAATTAAACTTCAAAATCGTTCCATTAGTTTCCCCCCAGATATATTCAATGTGCATGCATAAGATTTTCTTATTAAATAGATTGACCTTTATTAACAAAAGGCAAAAAATTGCCGACACAGAAAATTATATGGCATCGCAAAAAGCTGTCTCGTCGAGCAGGTGTGCTCAAATAAAATTCAGTTGAAGCTATCAGTTGCATCCTAAAAGCTTTTTGACCATATTACTAATTCTGCTCCGGTAATACCATGTCCCTGTGCTGTAAAATTTTCCAACTTGTGAAATGGCGTCATCACCAATAAATAATATATTAAAAAAACAAAAAAATCTCACCCATACGTCAGAGCTGAGCAGTCCAGTAGTGTTTGTTACGCACCTTTTGTTTCACCATGTTTTATTATACATCATTTGTACCAGCACAACAAACCACTAATTTAAAAAAAAACATCAATAACAATAGCAAAACGAATTGCACGTTGTGTCACTACTACTGGCGCACCATAGCTGAACAATTAATAAGTTCCACCCGATTAATATTTTCACGTTTAATCACCCAAAGTTTGAAATGTTCAAAGTTTTAATTCACTATCGCCGCTATCCTCGCGTATTATCGTACCGTCCCCGACCACTCACTAGTAACTAATGAAAACAAAGACGAGAAGAAACTGCAAAACAGTGTTGCCAGATCGAATAAATATTATTACCGTACGGCAGTAGTAAAAATTATGGTACATTATCGTACATTTTAGCCTATTATAATATTTTGTATGGTACATAGCAAAATATAACTACAAGAATTAAATAATTCTGAAATAAATCCGATTTTACATGGTCTGTGTGGTAGAAGAAGATTGTAAATCGACGATAAGTGCTAATAATTAAACCGTGAATCGAGAATGCCTGCGGGATTGGGCATTTGGAAAGTCGGTGATGTATGTGATCAGCTTGTTAACATAAATAATAGCCACCTAATTGAATTTCAGCACCTTGTGGTTAATACCTGTTCAGCAAAAATATCTGCACGTCACTGTCATATTGAAGATACAGTCAATATTAGTACTTATCTGCCAAATTTTCGAAAATTTTCAATAATAGCCAAATTATCGTACATTTTGCCATTATCGTATATGTGCTATCGTACATCGTACGACTGGTAAAATTCTCGTACAAAAACAATAATTATCGTACTTCTGGCAACACTGCTGCAAAAGTGCAAAGCAAAGATGCAAAGTGCCTTCACCAATCCCCACCATAATCATTTCCCCACTCCGGAAGACGTCGATCCGGCTTCAAACCAAGGTCGCAGTTCTTGGACGACATCGATTAGAGAATTACAGCATTAAGAACACCAACCACTAACTACACTTAAATATTTCAAGTACAATATAGTTGTAATAAGAGCTAAATAAAGCACCGAAATGTTCAGTGGGGTAGATAATAAATCGGTGCCCGCCATGGGCGCAGGAACAGGGGGGACAAGGAGGCTATTGCCACTCCTAGAATATATTCGTAAGGGGTTCAAATAGTGTAATTTGCCCTCCGCCGATACATTCTATGAAGTGTTTAAAAATTCGTACATGGGGTTATCACATTAATCTATACGAGATGCTAAAATTCGTTGTTCCATTGTAAGTGGTGCAGAAACAAAACAAAGTATTCGTTAAAAACATCTTTATTTTTAGATCGACAGCGGAGAATTCGATATATGAAGTCCATTTTCCTTTCATACGGAAATGCAAATGCCGAAATTCTAGGCAAACTATGACTAGAAGCAATGTCACTAGGCTGCATTGTGTAGGTACATAAACTTCCGGTAATCATTTTTGCGGTGAGGTTAGCTTTCATGTGGAGAGGTTGATATTTAATTATTTCAAATTGTAGCTTTGGCTATTATAAACTGGAAATGTGATTTTATAATTTGGTTAGAACTAGTTAGATGGGTATTGCTTCAAAGACAATTTCAGTTTATAATAACCAGAACTACAATTTCAAATAATTAAGATGTCAACCAGTTAACATGAAACCTAACATCATTGCAAAAACAATAACCATCAGTTTCTCGAAATCTAGTGACAATGCTTGTCGTCATTGGTTTCCCTAGATTGCATTTCCATACTGCTCGTAAAAACTTAAATTTGCGATTTTTCAGAAACTATACTAACAAAAAACTTTTATTAACAAGTCAACAAAAAAATAATTACGTAATATATAACAGTTTTAATCATTTTTAGTTCCATTAGTTTTCGAATAATTTTTCAAAAAACTGTATTTTTTATAAACTTTTTGAACAAAAGTTGTATATAATTACACAATACATATATCATCTTGTTCTATGAAATTTAATGTTTATCAAGCGATTATGTATAACACTAGAAAAAACATAAGAGTAATAAAGTACCACTTCCGGTTACCCGATTTTAACAAAAAATGACTGGGATCTCCAAATTTATATTAAAACAAAACTATAAATTTTGAGTCCCACCAATTAAACCATATGGGTTGTAGAGGTCACAGAATGACAAGACTCATAAAATGACAGGCTAACAAACTGACAGACACCTAGAAAAAATGAAGTATATCTTTCAGGTGTTGTATCTTTATGACCATTCAATACGTGACTAAAAAGCATTATAGCTTAATTGTAACTATTATAGTTCGTTATGTATCAGGTACAGTTACGGACACCTCAAAGTGCACGGTTTTTTGTTACTATTGTTATTTTTGCGATTTTTCGGCTTATTAAATGAGGGTTTCTCCAGTGGCGTTGCTTGTGATTGTAAGAATAGGTATTACTTTTTTAATGTTTGTATTTTAGCAAAGTTTCACAAGTAAACAAACTATACATGTAATAATATGTATTTAATAAATATGTATCAGTATTCAATTGCTTAAATTGCTACTACGCTTTGCAGTTTGTTTCGCAAAATCCCTGGTATAAATTTTTGTAGTTAAATACCCCCAAACATTTTCGATAGGGTTCAAGTCCGGACTTTTTGCAGGCCATGGTAATAAATTGATATTATTCTCATCAAACCATCAATGAACAATCCCTGCTGCATGCACAGGACAGTTATCCTGTGAAAATAATGTTATCAATTACGTTAACATAAACAAAATTAATTAATTAAGTAATATCTTGCCTGTTGAAAAGTAAATTGATTAGGAAAGGCCTCTCTTACAGATGGCAGCATCACATTTTGCAAAATATTGCGATAATTTTCAGCATTCAGTCGACCATTAATTCTATAGCATGCCCAAGATCCGTGAGCATTGATCCATCCCCATACGTTTACAGAGAATCGTCCACTACTTAAGGGTTGAACATAACATTGTTCCTCAAATCTTGAATTTTGTGGTCCATACACCCTTAATCGTCAATTGGTAAATGATTGAAATACCTTTTCATCTGAGAAAACAGTCCTGTTCCAAAAATCGTCGATTTCATTCAAATAGTCGGTTGCAAACTGTATTCTTCGTTCTTTGTTCTCTGAGCTTAAAAAAACTTTTCTTGCAGAAGTCTCTACTACCAACGATTTTTAATTTTGAAAATGCAGCTCTTGCTGACATGCAAATCTGCTGCGACTCGACTCAGCGACCAGTTCTCTTCCAGTTTTGTAATAGCTCGCATTTTCTCTGCTTCTGACAAATATCTGGGAATTTTTCGAGTTTTCAGTTCTATGACAGTTGATGACAAACGTAAACGTCAAAACTCGACGTCTATGATTAGAATATCGTATTACACGCTAAAAATCTGCCGTGCACTTTGAGTTGGCCGTAACGGTACATAATGTGGGACTTTATTGGACGTGTCTGTTTTATGGCAGATGGAGCGTTGAGTAGCGTAAAGAGGACAAGTCAAATAAGGTCTGATTATGTACGAGCTGTATAATAATAATAATAATATTTATTGATGCAGTTTATCTGTACAGAGATATTTACACATGTCAACCTCGTCAATCCATTGGTTCACACAAAGTTTATTTTAAAAAATTCACTTACATCATAGAGTGGGTTTTCGAGCAATATTTGTTTAATTGTATTTTTGAATTTAGTTAAAGGCATGCTCCTGATGTTATAAGGAATAGTATTAAAAAATTTGATTGCCCAATAATTAGGTCCGTTATGTGATTTGGACAGTCTATAGAAATCACTGTACAAGTTATCTTTGTGCCTCGTATCATAGGTATGAGTACCACTATGGGATTCGAATTTTCCATAATTACTTTTGGCATAACATAGACATGTATAATGAAATATATGTAAGTATTATGAATTCCCGATATAGGTATTTGCAGTCAGCAGTGTAAGATACTCCACCTATGATTCGGATGGCTCTTCTTTGTAGAGCAAATATTTTTTTGCTACACGGAGCATGACCCCAAACAATAATTCCGTATAACATGTGAGACTGGCAAAGTGCAAAATATGCAGTTTTTAAAATTGTTGGAGATACAGATGTTGATAAGCTACGCAGAGCAAAAATGTTACTTGCCAATTTGTGGTCGATATAATTAACATGCACATCCCAATTTAATTTAGTATCAAAATGTACTCCTAAGAACTTACTTTCGCCAGAACAGTCATTATTAGGTACTGGTCGCAGGGTAAATACTCTGTTGTGAGTTTTATCTCGGTTCAACGTGAGATGGTTTGATAAGAACCATGTGTCAGCCCTATTGAGGGTAGCATTGCATTTATCTACTGCAGCATCATAGTTTGAGTGCGAAACAGTGAGGGTGGTATCATCAGCAAAGAGGATAGACAATGATCCATTTAAAAAATGGGGTAAGTCGTTGATGTAGATCAAGAAAAGCAGAGGCCCTAAGATGGAACCCTGAGGTACTCCACAGTTAATTTGCAGTCTATTCGATATTAAATTACCGACCCTTACTGCTTGACACCGATTTGTGAGGTATGACCGAACCATTTTTAAACTCAACTCATCAAGGTTATACTTTTTTAGTTTATCCAACAGGACGTCATAATTGACGCAATCAAACGCCTTGCTGAGGTCGCAAAAGGCTGTAACAGAGTATTCACCCCTCTCAAAACACCCAATTGTGTTACTAACAAAATTAACAAGTGCACTGGAAGTGCTCCTATTAGTCCTAAATCCATATTGATTATCATTGAAAAGAAAATTAGACTCGAAATAATGTCTTATTTGCTTCTCAATAATTTTTTTCCAGTATTTTTGAAAATATAGGAAGAATTGAGATTGGTCTATAGTTAGACATAACATCATCTTCTCCCTTCTTATAAATTGGTAGTACTAATGCCACCTTCAAACAGTCAGGAAATTGCCCTGAATTTAGACACTCATTTAGTAATCTAGTTAATGGGGCCACAAAGTGGTTAATATTTCTTTTCAGCAGATACACGTTAAATCCGTAAATATCTTTGGTTTTACTATTAGATAATGATGCTATGGCATTTCTGACTTCGTTGAATGTGGTTTCAGATAAGGAAAATTTGAGAGTAACTGGTGTATTAAAATAAAATAAGGATAAAGGGTCTCCTGTTTGATTATTATTCTGCAATAGCAAGTTATCAGGGACGTCTCTAAAATAACGATTCCATTCATCAGGCGAAAATCTCGTTGTTATTGATTTATGTGCAGTACTGTTATTGGCATTAATAATATTCCAAATTGTTTTAGACTTATTGCAAGAGTTTGATATTACCTTGTCGTTGGCGCTAACGTATAAAAAGCTTTACGTATGACACTTCTGTAGGAGATTGTTAGCCAAAAAGTTTATTAAAAAACAGGTTGTGTTGTTGTTACCTCGTGGTTCAAACGTCACCTAATAATTGTTAACAGATTATTTTACGTTTCGCCACTTTAGGTGGCTTCTTCAGAAATAATTAAGTTGCATTTAAACTAAAATACAAGGGTTAAAAATTAGATTACGTGAACTTTCCCCTTTATCAAAGATATGTCGACGACATTATCATGGCAACAGATCCAATTAATAAATTAACTTTTTTAAATATGTACATTTAATAATATACATCCACGACTTAAATTCACTGTTGAAAATGAAAATACAAAACATTCTATAAATTTCTTAGATCTAACATTATACAGACAATCCAACGGAAAAATACTTACCAACTGGTATAGATAAACTATAAAATCAAACAGATATCTAAATTTCAATTCTATGACTAATTTAAAATACAAAAAAAAATGTCATAAATAATTTAGTAGACCGAGCAATTCAACTCTCCTCTAAACAATTTCATAATCAAAATTTAAAATTAATAACTAACATCCTTATAAATAATAATTATCCACTGAAATTCGTAAATAAACAAATCAAATTTCGATTACAAAAAATAAAAAACAAACAAAATACTTCTTGTAACTTACAACCTAACTGTTTGGGTTGTGAATTTAATATTCCTGACTCTGTAACTCAAAATAAATATATATTAATACCATACATACTTAATATTTCGGAAAAAATACAAAGCGAATTAAAGAAATATAACATCAATACAGCCTATAAAAATTACAATACAATAGGAAAGCATATACAGTCTGTTCAACAAAAAAGGCCCCGCCTTCTAGCTACTTTATTATTTATTTTAGACCCAATAATGGCACATAAAAACCTACATTTTAACACTATCAAAAAAATTTTATCTTCAATTGTTTCAGAGTGGTGACGTCACATGCAATTTTTTTAAATGACACTATATATTTTTTTACATTTTCTGGTAGAGGTTTTAAAACAAGCCACACAGTTTGTTGGTTTGAGTGTTACGTAACCTAGCGATATCACTAAGGACAGAACATCGTTGCTAAGCGTTACTTCGCAACAAGGCTATTTATTTTTGAGTACGTACATTGTTTTGTGAATATTTTTCATGGTGCCCAATATTCAGTGATATACTGCTGTTATTGGTTGAAAAAAAAACAAATGTCTGCAATGTGATTGGCTTATATGTTATAGTCTTGAATAGTCAAGGGTAATACCACAAGCAGTGGATATATTTTTGACAAATATTTTGTCGTTTCCATGTAAATTATTGCGTTTAAATTTCACGATACAAAATCACATCAAAAATGTCACGAGCCGAAGGCGAGTGACATTTAAATGTGATTTTGTTGAGTGAAATTTGCAATAATTTCTATGGAAATGGCAAAATATTAAAAAAAAATATATCCACTTCGAGTGGTATTTGGTACGACTATTTAACAATATTAATACATAACGATTAACTTTATTGAAAAATATTGCAACAATTAATATAATTATTCATTCTCAATAAAATTCAGCGGAATACTTCCAAAACACAGCATTTTAAAATTGCAAGAGAAACATTAATTAAGGAATTACTGGATATAGGTATCCAACTGCCTATTGACATACGCGTCCTTCTACACTCTAATAAAATGGAAATATATCAACTTCTAGTAAACTTTTTTGCAAACACTAACTTAAAAATATAAATAGATAAAGAGTAAGGTGTTATTACAACAGTACCTTTACCGACTATATTTAGATACATCTGTCAACACACTTTGCGCTGGCCGAATATCGTACAGATTACGCCAATTTAAAATTAAAAAAAAAAAAAGCCACAGTTTGTTGGGGTTTAGTGTTACGTAACCTAGCGATATCACTAAGGACAGTACCTTGTTGCTAAACGATACTTCGCAACAAGGCTATTTATTTTTTGAGTACGTACATTGTTTTGTGAATATTTTGCATGGTGCCCAATATTCAGTGATATACTGCTGTTATTGGTTGAAAAAAGCAAATGTCTGCAATGTGATTGGCTTATATGTTATAGTGTTGAATAGTCACTTGAATAACATCTAGGAAGATATATCTGCTGATATTTTTTTGATTGGTCAAGAAACGTCAAATTCTGGATTTCCATTGGTCACTTTTTGACACATGACAGATGAATTGAATAGTCAGCAGGGTTTTTTGCCGTATGGTTTTGCTAACTTCGTATTTAGCCTCTGAGAGTTCTTCACGTCCTTTCGAATTCGAACACTGTTAATGTAAGTAAATAAATGTTTTGTGAAGTCTTCGAATTGATTGTATCTGTTTATTACACTTTTTAATTTAGTATTTACACATTCCAAACGATTATATGTTTTATTTGCAAAACACAAATTTTGCAAAGTTAAGTAGTAAACCTTTCTTGCAATTTCATCGTAAACTTGGTTGTAATCTGTTTCCGATAAGGCATTTGCAAGTTTCTGTAAATATTCTTTGCGGATTTTCACTTCATCTACGGATATACCCATTTTTTTCAAATGGAACTTCCCTATTGAATATTTAGAATACATGAAAAAGGCATATCGATAATTTTGCATCGGGGAAATGAGTTTTAAAAATTTTTCGTTCTGTTTTGTATTTATCGGACATAATAACTTGTACTTGTTTCCAAACAGAATTTCGATTTTTAAATGTAAAAAAAAACTAATTGAAGGTTCATCTTCATCAACTAGTAAACAAACTGCGACCACCACTGAAACCACAGCCATCTTCTATCATCATAATATATGTTGCTGTTTTAAGGTCAACTAAAGCAGTATGTACCATCGATAAACAATATTTCCGGAAATGCCTCCATGCATTTTTTCATTCTTTCATCTTGAAAATACAATCCTTTAAAAACGTTATCTTCATCCGCTAATAATTGAATATCACTGCAGCCTTATCTGTTCTTGAGCGTATTGACATATTCTTGAAAGTTTTGTCTCTCTGACATTCTCCTGCTGATGTTAGTTAGATCTTTAAGTGTAAACTTGCGGACGGTCTCTGCTCTTAATTTATCCAGCACCATCTTTTTATTTGCATAACCTCTTAACGAATCTCTTGCACAATCTTCTACACTTTCTGGAAGTTGGGGTCTTTGTTGAGAAAGGGTTGTAAAATAAGTTTTAGAAGATGTATGGTTGTGGTTGTTCTTTTAATTCCAGTATACACAGATATTGTTTGCAGGCACTAACAGGAACAAAAATGGTTGCTTTACAATCTTCATTATACGTTGCCGGCAGCGGAGGCACCGCCTAAAATTTTATGTGGTTCGTCACAAAATTGCTTAAATTCTTTAAAGGAAACAACGCGTTTACAACTTATTTTTAAAAAATTGTGTATATCTCTCGCTAAATCTTCGCACCGTCTTGGTAATTGTTTACACGCATCGCTAGAACAAAGATTCAAGGAGTGACATATGCATTTTACAATTTCGATGCCAAGTAAGTTTTCTGATAGTCTGGAAGCTACAGAATTGTATGCACCCATCATGGTATTGCATCCATCTGATGCGAAACCAATTATATGGGGTAGTGGTATATTATGCGATACAAACACGTGTATTATTATTATATCATAAAGTTGAGCACCTAAAATACATAACACATTTCTACATAACAAAGTAACTTGAAACACATACGGTTTTACCTGTGGCTCCTTCAATCGCAGATTTTGCATCTTCAAAAACTTCTAGCAAGCACACAGTTTTTACAACAATTTTTGTAGATTTTCATAACAAAACTGGCACAGACACATACAGATTTGAATGTTCCAATATCCGTGGATTCATCACCTAATACACTAAATTTTGTCTTTTTTAAGTAATCATAAAGATTTTGTGATACAACAGGTGCTATTGCGTTATTTAGAATTCTAGTAGCTTTTGTTCTTCCCAAACTCATTCCCTGTGCAATTTTCGAGTCAGGAAAAGCTACTTGCAAAATTTTAGTTAAATGGTCCGTTGCCAAAAAAGCCAAATTGTGTTCGGCTAAGTAATTTGTCACAAAAATTTGGGCTTTTTTAATATCTTTTTCGAATATTCTTTTAGTCCAGAGAAATTAGACATTGCTCTTCGGAAAAAAATCCTGGAAAGCTGGAATTAATTAAAACCATAATAACTGTAAAAACCCAGTTTATACACTTAAAAAATACATGCAAAATATATCATAATAGTGTGCAGTGCCCGATTTCTAAGGCGCCGACCGTACATTATGTGTTATGTAGGTTTCTCCCGATTTATTCTGAATTTCTTCTATATCTTGTTTTCTGCCGACTTGATCGGTTTCAATTGAGGATTTCAAGAGTTGGTCAGTCACTTCAGCAGGAAGAAAGTCTTCATCGGTAAACATAAATCTATCAATAGGTACTATACCACAAACTTTAAATGCCTTTATGGCTTTATCCATTGTGGCGCACCTCATGTAAGCCGTTCCAAATAATTCCGCAACTTGAAACTGCCCAATTACACGACCAGGATTATTTACCATCCACTGGTCACTGGTTTCTGCGTAAAAATCTTTGAGTGCCTTGAAGAAACAACGGCCCAGAGGTTGAATTTTATGGCTTGATTGGGGGGGGGGGGGGATACTGAAAAGATGAATGCTATTTTCTCTAGAGAACATTATGGCCTCCAAGGAAATATGCGAGATATGATTGGCCAAAATTAACAGGACAATGTTGTCCTGCGAACTTCTGACATGATGCCGGAAATGTTTCAGCCATTCGATGAACAAAACTGAATTCATATAGCCTGTCTGCGAAGAACATCACCGATCCTGGAGGTGCACCGTGCATAAGTTCAGGCTTTTCTCGTTTTCTGGGAATGATTATTGCAGGCGGCACATAATTCCCATCGGCGCTGAAACAGCACACTACAGTCACCGTCTGGCCTCTTTCAGCAGACACAGCTTTACCTACAGACTTTTTCCCTTTTGTAGAAATAACTTTTGGTAGTCTATTTGGAACTGTTGCAATACCACTCTCGTCCATGTCATAAACTCGGCTAGGAGGAAAGTTATATTTTGTCATAACATCAGTTAGATTGTCAAAAAATAATCCAACCTGAGCTTTATTAAATCCCATTATTCTGCCTACACTAGTTTTCTGTGGTGTTCTCAAGGATAGGTTCTGCCTCCGTAAGAATGATCGAGTCCAATCGATACCGGCCAATTGAGTTTCTTTATTAAATCTGTTAACAATGTTATTCTTAACTGCATACTGGTAAACTAACTGACGCAAAGATTTAAACGTTAAGCCATAGAATCTACAGTCTAAGTCTTTACAATAGCAACCAGTTCTTTTTCTTGCATTTCATTGAAGGTTGATTTGAACCGCCCTAATTGAGAAACACCAAAGCCTTTCTTCATCATTTTCCTCAATGTAGATTCGTCAACTTCCAACAATTCCGCTGCTTTTCTCTGCGACATACCCCCGTTGCCATTGGCTTACTTGATGTCTTTCTTTTATAGTTTCTGAAAAAATATTTATATAAACGTGAAATAGAAGGGTACGTACTAAAATTAGATTAAAAGGCATATTAAAATTACCTACATCGGGGATTAATTACAAGTTACTGCTGAAAAAAATTAACACATTTCATAATACTATAACAGGTCTATTGGGGCAAAAGTCCGCATGCGGAACTTTGCCCCTTAAAATTTACGGATCTTTGCCCCAGATGGCGCAATTTTAAAAAGTGGACATGTGCTGCAATCATATGTAAAAATGACAAACTTTTTTCCTTCTTGACGTGACCTCAAAAAACAGTTGATTACTACATTAATCCCATAAGTTGCTTAGATTCAATGTCTGCTAGAATGCTACGTGCTACATGAACCCATAAAACTACATCAGAGCTAGTAAAAACGAGACTTACCTCATTATTTCCATAATACTTGATGGAACTGAACACAATTGCTGCCACACACCAATGGCCATTAAACATGACTGCCGGCAGGTCTGTTTTACCAACCTCTTCATATAACAAAAAAATATTGCCATTAGGATTTTTACCCCCTGCGGATCTTTACCCCCGGTTACTCTTAAGTTGAAGAGGTTGTATAATTGGGTTTCTATTATACTTCTGTGCTTTGCAAACATGACAATTATTAATGTAATCGGTAATGTCCTTATTAATCTATTTCCAGTAGTATTTTCTTTTGATATGTTCGATTGCTTCGTTAATACCTCGATGATTGGTTTTGCCTGGGTGATAATTTTGAATTTGATATTGGCGTTGTTGGGGATTTAAAACGTAAGTCACTTGTGACATACATCGATGAAATTTGGGTGTGTTATCGTTAATTATGTCTTGTAGAATAATGTGTAATTCCGTCGTACTTAGTGATTCTGATATCTCGTGGTAGCTGAGAATTTACAAATTCAATTTGATTTTTAAATTGTTGTAGGGGTTTTTCGGCAATATCGATTACGGGAATGGACGATTGTTGTGAGTGTACTGTTTCGACATAGGATTTATTATCGTCGTTATTCGGTGGTCTTATTCGTATGTCGGATATAATTTTTACTTTAGGCGTTTCTGGTTTTGGTAGTTGGATGGTCGGTACTGGAAGAAAGTCTTGTATATCGGGGGTGCTTGCTCTGCTTGCCATTAAGCTTTCGTTACCGTGTATTGGGATTGGTGTATGAAGTTTATCGGGTCGCGTGATAGAGCGTCGGCAACTTTATTTAATTTGCCTGGTAGATAGTTTTACGGTGAAATTATATTCTCCTAATTTAAGTGCCCAACGGGTTAATTTGGAATTTGGTTCTTTTAAGTTTTTGAGCCAAACAAGTGGTCTATGATCGATGTACAATTTAAATTTTACTCCATATAAATATGGACGAAATTGTTTGGTTGCCCAAACTAGGGCTAGAAATTCTCGTTCAATTGTGGTATAATTTTGTTCTGCATTATTAAGGGTTCTGGAGGCATAACAGGTGGGTTTATCATCTTGGGATAATACCGCGCCTATCGCAAAGTTAGATGCATCGGTAGTCAGTTCGAAAAATTTTTCAAAATCAGGATGTTGAAGTACTGGTTCATTCATTAGAATTTGTTTACAATACTCAAAGTTTTTCAAAAATTCAGGGGTGTGTACAATTTTATTTCCTTTCTTTAAACATACAGTTAAAAATTTAGTTATTTTGGCAGTCTTTGACAAATTTTCTGTAATAGCCAAATGTCCCGAGTGGTGTAGCTTGAACAAGCGTCCACGTTCGATCAGCAGAGTTAAGCAACGCTGTCTCTGGTCAGAACTTGGATGGGAGTTCCACGGCTGCATCTCTCGGCGCCTCGTGGTACGGCTATCACGGAAAAAAGTTGGTCCCGGCGGTCATACAACATCATGACAGACGTTAGTGGGGTTGGAAGTTCTCATAACTGCACAGCGACGCCTGTAATTGGCCTAACGGCTGTTGGCTGAGTGCAAATTAAATAAATAAATAAATAATCCTAAGAATGATTTTATCTCGGTTCTTGTTTTGGGTGCTGGGAAATTTTTAATTGCTGAAATTTTAGATGGATCCTGGTTTTATTTCTTCTGAAGTTATTATATGACCTAAATATTTTATAGATTTATGTAAAAATTCTGATGTATCTAACATTTTTGAAATACATTTTTCAAACGTTGCTTGTGTTCTTGAAGAGAATTTCCGAAAATTATAATGTCATCTAGGTAAACTAGGCATTGTGTTGGAGTGACTCCAACTAAAGCTGTATTTATCATCCTTTGGAAAAATGCAGGGCTGTTACGTAAACCCATAGCCATTCTTTTAAACTGGAAATGGCCTTCTTCGGTTGAAAAAAGCGGTTTTTTCGCGATCTTTCTTTTCAATTTCAATCTGGTGGAAGCCAGAGGCAAGATCCAAAGTTGAGAAGTATTTGGCTCTGTCAAGATTGTCTATTATAGTTTCTATACGGTGCAATGGCTATTTGTCTTCAATAGTTGGTTCATTTAATTTTCGATAATCAACTACAATGAGCCATTTTTGTTGACCGGAGGCGTCCAACTTTTTTGGGACGACC
Source organism: Agriotes lineatus (assembly GCA_940337035.1). Taxonomy (NCBI): domain Eukaryota; kingdom Metazoa; phylum Arthropoda; class Insecta; order Coleoptera; family Elateridae; genus Agriotes; species Agriotes lineatus. The sequence goes on along the minus strand of CALNHX010003837.1, from coordinate 63,178 downwards.
CAAATAGGAAAATTATATAGTGATTTCGATGGCTCTATAATATCTTCGTTTAACATTTTCTTTATTTATTTTGACTTCTTCGCGATGAACATGGGGATAACGGTACGTTTTCGTAAATATAGGTGCATAGGTTTTAGTCCTAATGTCGTATTTTGTCAAATTCGTAACGGTTAAAGGTATTTCGGGAGAGTAAAATACATCTCTGTATTGAAAACATAAATTAGTCAAAAGAGTTTTTTCGTCTTCGTTTATATGGTTAGTCTTAAATTGTTCTTTAAATTGTTATATACAATACTTTTGATGTTTGGAGCTATTGATTTATTTATATTAAAGTTGTTAAGTCTGATTGGTTGATTTTTGTTATCGGGTTCATAATCTTCTAAAAATAAGGGATTATAAATATTTACTTCTTGAATTTCGCTTGAGATGTTGATTACACTTGTTTTGAATCAATTATTGTGTAATTGTCCTAGTGCTGAAGGCATAATAACTTTTTCATTAAAATTTAATTTTGGATCTAATTTATTTCCGTTCTTTCCTACTGCTGGTCAAGTTATGAAAAATTCTGTACGCGGGGGCACTACAAGTTTTTTGATGAAATCTGAGTTTTTAAGTTGGTAAAAATTACATGCATTACGTTTTTGAATTTCCTGCTTGGTTTTTGATGGGTTATACTAGAATGGTATTACTGTTTTTTCTGTTTGAATGTGCATCCATTTATAATCGACTGTTGCGGATAGATCTGAAAGTGGGTCGGATCCAATAAGACCGACATATTCGTCATGAAAGTCGTATAAATAACAAATATGGGTACCTTCTTCATGACAAAGATTAGGGATAGGTAAATCTGCTATGTGATTATGTTTAGTGGTTCCATGTGAATTTGAAATCTCAAAATTGTATTCGTAAATTGTTTCAGGAAAGTGTTCATACACAAATTTTGGGGAAATGATAGTTTTTGAACTGCCTGTGTCTATTAAAAGTTTATCGCCGGTGGCGGGAATTATAATATAAAGTAGATTTGATTTCGGATTAATAATAAAAGTTTCTATTTCTTCCGAGGCTCTTGATGAAAATTTTCGGTATCGTCTGGATCTGGATATTCGAAATAATCTGGGGTATGGTCTAAATCTTGTGGTTCGTAATTTTCAGTTGTATCTTGAAAATTGTTAGTGTCAAAATATTCCTGAGGGTTTTCGTTAAAATATTCTGGGGAATTTTCAAATAGATTTTCGGTTGAATTTCCATACTCCTCCGGAGGATTTTCTTGATAGTAATTTAGATGATTAGAATTTCTGGTGATGTTCTGAGAATTTGCTCGGTATTTATTACGAGCGTTCAATTGTTGGGTGGCTGGTCTTTTTATGGTGCTGAAATCCATTGGTTCGGGTTTATTTGCTAGTATAAAATTTGATTTAGGTGCAAATGCGTTGTAGCTTGTCTTTTGTGTTATTCTAGAGTTACTGGGACTATTAAAATTTCGATATTGTTGGAATAGTCTTTGCATGAAATTTGAATTCTGCGGTCTTGGTACATAATTCGGGTTATTAAATTTAGGTTGATACGAGTTTCGTGTTTGAATATTGGAAGTTAAATATGGTTTATTTAATTTCTGACTTGTATTTGAAAATTGTTTATTATTTTGATTTTGAGAATACCTGATGTAAATCTCTTCTTTTACTATGCTGAAGGCTTGATCTAATGTCGTTGGGTTTCTACTTCCTACGAAGCTTTCCAAATTTTCATTTAGTCCACTTGTAAAAGTGCGGAGTGCTAAATCTTTGTTAGTCTTTAATTTATAATTGATAATGTCTTGTGATTCTCGACTCAGAAAAACTTTCGAATTATAAATAGCCAAATGGGTTCTAACTTTATTGAAAAAATCTATTGGCGAGTCTTTATTCTGTTTTAATTCAGTTAATTCAATTAAAAGAATTAAATTCCGACCTTTGGTCGCCAAAATTCTCAATCAAAATATTTCTTTCTTTCCATTTATCATACTGGTAACCTGTAATTACTTCTAATGCTTGACCTTTTAATTTATTCTTTATTTAGGATAAGATTACTTGGTTGACATAACCAAGGGGAAACCTACACAGGGGTTCCTACGCACAGAAACGTAAGCACAAACACAGATTAAGCACACCTAATATGTGCGGTGATTGGGCAAGCTTACCACGTTCTGCCTGAACTTATAAATAAAAATTTAATACTATGTTAGTATTATTTAAACTGTGTAATTAATTTTTTGCTTTATAAACAATTATATGCACTTCCTGCGTTTTACGTTGACGTTTGTTCCGTCAAATGGACTCTGTTGGTCCTGTTAACGTCGGCTGACCTGTAAACTGCTAGGTCCTGATGTCCGACTTCGGATGGCCTGCTAACTGCTATGACCTGTTGTCCGAAAGTGTTGTCCTGAGGTCGTCGTTGTTGACGTTGCCAATCGAGGATTGGTTCCAATAACCAAGGTAAGTAAGTAAGTAAGTAATTAAGTAAGTAAGTAAGTAAGTAATTAAGTAAGTAAGTAAGTAATTAAGTAAGTAAGTAATCTTTATTGATAACAACAAAATAATAATAAATTAAAAATGGAATCGCTTGCACATAAGTACATAGTACTTGCGTGTGCAAGTGTTGTAATATCTTAAGTACAGTTACAAATGAAAAATATTTGACTACTCACCAAATTAGTTTTTTTTTTGTTATAATTTAAATTATAGGTAATCTACGAATATTTTGTTCTCAGAACACATACACATAACCAATATGAATGTGAATATATGTAATTAATAAGTATTAACTAAGCAATTTTAATATGACACTTTTGTTAGATCTTAAGAATTTCGTCAGCTTGTTGGCATATAATCCAGAGTTATTTACAATTTTAAACGAAGAGGGAAGCATATTGTAAATTTTTGGTCCAAGATATGTTATGAATCGTTGGCTTTGTATTTTCTGTTCCCATTATTATTTTCAAATAAAGAATATTTTATTAGCTTCAAGATGTTTTTTAATGAAACCATTAATTTTACAGTAATCCGATATAAAAAGGGGGTGGCCTTATTTGCGTTCAGCATGGGCCTAGTTAGGAATACCATGTTCTTAATAAGGCCCAGCAAGACATTTTTTAAAATTTTATTAAACAAAAAGTAATAATTATTTTCGCTTAACAGAAATAATTGCCATCGAATGTTCTTATATAGCAGTACCTTTTCAGTTATTCTTAAATTTTTCGCTCGATTTTCTAATACCAAAAAAATTGCTTTTCCTTAAGTGGGCCTTATTTGGTCAACTTACCTTAGTGGTCGTAGATAAAAAATATTAAGACTTCCTATTATGAGAATAATATGTTTACTTACATGGAATGACATAAAATATAAAAAATTACTTCATAAAATAAGCTTGCTGCAAACATAATGTTGAATTATACTACACTGTGACACAAGCACCATTTTTCCAGTCAGTCAACATCGTGTTTCGCAAGGTCAACGACTTTTGTTGTGGTGGGAAACTGTCAATAATCTGATTGGCCCGCGAGAGACACGATACTGACAGGGGGCCGCGACGCGCCGTTTTTAAATGAATATTTTCTTTAAAATCGGTTACAATTAATGGAGTTCAAAAGAACTACTGCTGTATACAGGCAAACGTGTCTAACCTTGATATTTTTGGGATTTCATACATGAAAAGCTTGCTGCAAACACATATATTCGACGTTGTCAAGAAGATAACAATAAAATTAAAAATAATCCTTCTAACAGTTTTGCCCTGCATTTTGCTGAACTTGTAACTCTTATCAAAATCTTCCTCAACAATGTGGCTATTTGAAGTAAGTCATTGTGATTACAATTTATCTTCAATTGTAACGAACAGCTTTATTGGTGACTTTTGTCGATGCAAAATATTGCTTTCTGTCTCTCGATGTTGGTGTAGAATCGTATTATAAGTGATGGAAGAGTATTTACACAAAGTAATTTATAGTAATTCCGTGAAAGTATTTCCTTGCATATTTCACCTGATAAACCTTTACCTAGTCGTTGTAGTAGGTAGCAGCCAGTACCTACGAGCCCGGCTTTGTCGCACAGTAGTGATGGGCATCTCATCCTCTGTGGCCCCCAACACTTCATTCCATTCCTTTTTTTTTATTAACATCCACTCATTGACATTCTTCATGTTGCATGGTTCTATGAATGTTTTCATTCCTTTCTCTAGCCAACAGTGTTTTTCCAACAATTCTGAGAAGCACCTTCATCTCAGTTGTGTCCAATAATCGTCTTGTTTTAGATGTTCCGGGTCAGGTCTCCGCTGTGTACATCATTATTGGTCTAATTGAGATCTTGTAAATCCTGGACTTAGCTTCAATGCCGATATGTTTATTTCGCCTTATTGAGTTGTTTAGTCATGCTGATATTCTTGCTGCGCTTCAACATCTCCATAACCGAATAGTTCTATGCCGAGGTATTTGAAATTCATTTCCTGGTGTATGATTCTGTCATCGACGACTAAGTTACATCTGAGAGGTGTTTTAGAGGTTATCATAGATTTAGATTTGTCAGCGGATATTACTATATTGAATGTTTTAGCCGTCTTGTTGAATAGGTATAGCATCCTCTGAAGGTTATTCTCGTTCTCCGTTACTAATACTGCTTCATCGGCTTAAGATAAGATTATGATTTCATTATCTCCCATTTTGAATCCCATTAGCTTGCGTGTAGGTTTATGAAGGTTAAACCTACCAAGGCTAGCATAAAAACTTGACTACTATGCTATGGATAGGTAGGTACTTATAATATAAGAGCACTAGCAGATGACAAAATAATTGAACTCGAAAAGTAAAATGGGATAATATAGGTCTGAGTGAACTTAGAAGAGAAGGAGAAGATCATCTTATTTTAAAATCAGGCCACCATTTAATGTACAGAGGCGACAAATACAGCGGTATAGCTTATGTAGTAAAACAAAATATTGCTCTTCATATTGACTCATTTAGAGCTATATCAGATAGAGTAGCATATATGAATATGAAGATTAATAATAATAATGTTTATTCAATGGATTATATCATTTACAGGTATATACTCAAAAAAAGGCCAAATACAACAAAAGTTAATAGTTACCATATAAAGAAAATAAAATAATATAACAGTAACGAAAAAAAAACATGCATGCAGGGTTGCTGGGTTACATATCAAATAAAGATTTTATATGCCTAATAAAGTGTTAAATATATAGTCCTTCATCGCTCCTAGATGAAGCATAGGGCCTCGAAGTATTCGAGGTTTCGAGAATCGAGACGAAAACTGACCACTTTGTAAAGACATGTTAAATAGTATAAACAATGCTTTTAATAATTCATCAGAGCAATATCTAAGAAAACTGGGCGGCAGTCCATCAGGACCGGGCCCTTTGTTAACGGATAAGTCTTTAAGACATTTATTAATTTCATCACATGTTACATTCAGATATGAAATATGTATCGGCGAATTAATATAATCAAAGGAAATATTACGAGTAACATCATCACTGATCATATAAACTGATTTAAAATATTCATAGAAAAGATTTGCTACACCATTACCATCAGACGTTGAACTATTATTATAATACATTCTAGTCGGCACCGTTTTAATATCGTTATTCTTACTTTGCACGTAACGCCAAAAACATATAATATCACATGCAATAGAATTTTATCTTTTCCTTAGAAATGTATTATGCTCCAAGGACATTTCATTTTTACACAAACTACGCAACCGACTGAAATGGTTATGATCCAATTTTGAAGATTAATAAAACAATAAAGTTAAAGGTAATACAGGTGTACCCACCAACCAGTACACATGACGAAGACGAAATGGAATCGTTTTACGACGATATAAGAGAAGCAATAAAGCAAGAGTCAACCAAATATGAAATCATAATGGGAGACTTCATCGCGAAATTAGGGAAAAGACAAGAAGAAAATAAAGTACATATAGGCCCATTCGGATATGAAGACAGAAATGGTAGAGGAGATAAGCTACTAAATTTTATAGAAGAACCTGGAGAAGAATGAAGACTGTATATGATGAACTCCTTCTTCAAGAAGAAAACACAAAGAAAATGGACATCGATATCCCCAAAAAGATTGATGAAGAACGAAATAGACTATATTTTAACAAACAGGAAACATCTTTCAAGACGTGACAGTGCTAAATACATTCAACATTAGAAGCGACCACAGAATGGTCAGAGCAAGGGTGGTCATAAATTAGAAACTTGAAAGGCAGAAGCTACATAAAAAGAAAATAAATATAAAGCGAGAAGAGTTAAAAGAAATAAGCCCTGCATACAGGGTGTTGAAAAAAAAGGGTAAAATATTTTACGCACTTATAGACCTCATCAATACAAACAAAAATGTCCTAGTAAACATGGGTCCGGAAATGCTTCGTTTCCGAGATACAGGGTGTCTTTTGGACCTATTACAATTGATGTAGTAATTCCAGGGGGGCATAACGATTAGGTTTTTGCACAAAAAAATAACGCCCAAGAGATTTTTTGCAATTTTTATATTTTTTTTAATAAAGCAACTAAAAATTAAACTTTTTTGTCTCCTGATATTTTTTCAGATCTCGCTTTGTTTTCAAGAACAAAATTAAAGCCCATATTTTTGTACGTCTCTGAACCTGTTAAGACAAAAACTAAAATGCTTCAATATCTAAAAACCCCTGAACCGATTTTAGTGAAACTTTGAAGGTCTACTGGTTCATTCATTAGAATTTGTTTACAATACTCAAAGTTTTTCAAAAATTCAGGGGTGTGTACAATTTTATTTCCTTTCTTTAAACATACAGTTAAAAATTCAGTTATTTTGGCAGTCTTTGACAAATTTTCTGTAATAGCCAAATGTCCCGAGTGGTGTAGCTTGAACAAGCGTCCACGTTCGATCAGCAGAGTTAAGCAACGCTGTCTCTGGTCAGAACTTGGATGGGAGTTCCACGGCTGCATCTCTCGGCGCCTCGTGGTACGGCTATCACGGAAAAAAGTTGGTCCCGGCGGTCATACAACATCATGACAGTCGTTAGTGGGGTTGGAAGTTCTCATAACTGCACAGCGACGCCTGTAATTGGCCTAACGGCTGTTGGCTGAGTGCAAATTAATTAAATAAATAAATAAATAAATAATCCTAAGAATGATTTTATCTCGGTTCTTGTTTTGGGTGCTGGGAAATTTTTAATTGCGGAAATTTTAGATGGATTTTGGTTTTATTTCTTCTGAAGTTATTATATGACCTAAATATTTTATAGATTTATGTAAAAATTCTGATGTATCTAACATTTTTGAAATACATTTTTTAAACGTTGCTTGTGTTCTTGAAGAGAATTTCCGAAAATTATAATGTCATCTAGGTAAACTAGGCATTGTGTTGGAGTGACTCCAACTAAAGCTGTATTTATCATCCTTTGGAAGGATGCAGCGCTGTTACGTAAACCCATAGCCATTCTTTTAAACTGGAAATGGCCTTCTTCGGTTGAAAAAAGCGGTTTTTTCGCGATCTTTCTTTTCAATTTCAATCTGGTGGAAGCCAGAGGCAAGATCCAAAGTTGAGAAGTATTTGCTTTTTGACTTCTTCGCGATGAACATGGGGATAACGGTACGTTTTCGTAAATATAGGTGCATTGGTTTTAGTCCTAATGTCGTATTTTGTCAAATTCGTAACGGATAAAGGTATTTCGGGAGAGTAAAATACATCTCTGTATTGAAAACATAAATTAGTCAAAAGAGTTTTTTCGTCTTCGTTTAAATGGTTAGTCTTAAATTGTTCTTTAAATTGTTATATACAATACTTTTGATGTTTGGAGCTATTGATTTATTTATATTAAAGTTGTTAAGTCTGATTGGTTGATTTTTGTTATCGGGTTCATAATCTTCTAAAAATAAGGGATTATAAATATTTACTTCTTGAATTTCGCTTGAGATGTTGATTACACTTGTTTTGAATCAATTATTGTGTAATTGTCCTAGTGCTGAAGGCATAATAACTTTTTCATTAAAATTTAATTTTGGATCTAATTTATTTCCGTTCTTTCCTACTGCTGGTCAAGTTATGAAAAATTCTGTACGCGGGGGCACTACAAGTTTTTTGATGAAATCTGAGTTTTTAAGTTGGTAAAAATTACATGCATTACGTTTTTGAATTTCCTGCTTGGTTTTTGATGGGTTATACTAGAATGGTATTACTGTTTTTTCTGTTTGAATGTGCATCCATTTATAATCGACTGTTGCGGATAGATCTGAAAGTGGGTCGGATCCAATAAGACCGACATATTCGTCATGAAAGTCGTATAAATAACAAATATGGGTACCTTCTTCATGACAAAGATTAGGGATAGGTAAATCTGCTATGTGATTATGTTTAGTGGTTCCATGTGAATTTGAAATCTCAAAATTGTATTCGTAAATTGTTTCAGGAAAGTGTTCATACACAAATTTTGGGGAAATGATAGTTTTTGAACTGCCTGTGTCTATTAAAAGTTTATCGCCGGTGGCGGGAATTATAATATAAAGTAGATTTGATTTCGGATTAATAATAAAAGTTTCTATTTCTTCCGAGGCTCTTGATGAAAATTTTCGGTATCGTCTGGATCTGGATATTCGAAATAATCTGGGGTATGGTCTAAATGTTGTGGTTCGTAATTTTCAGTTGTATCTTGAAAATTGTTAGTGTCATAATATTCCTGAGGGTTTTCGTTAAAATATTCTGGGGAATTTTCAAATAGATTTTCGGTTGAATTTCCATACTCCTCCGGAGGATTTTCTTGATAGTAATTTAGATGATTAGAATTTCTGGTGATGCTCTGAGAATTTGCTCGGTATTTATTACGAGCGTTAAATTGTTGGGTGGCTGGTCTTTTTATGGTGCTGAAATCCATTGGTTCGGGTTTATTTGCTGGTATAAAATTTGATTTAGGTGCAAATGCGTTGTAGCTTGTCTTTTGTGTTATTCTAGAGTTACTGGGACTATTAAAATTTCGATATTGTTGGAATAGTCTTTGCATGAAATTTGAATTCTGCGGTCTTGGTACATAATTCGGGTTATTAAATTTAGGTTGATACGAGTTTCGTGTTTGAATATTGGAAGTTAAATATGGTTTATTTAATTTCTGACTTGTATTTGAAAATTGTTTATTATTTTGATTTTGAGAATACCTGATGTAAATCTCTTCTTTTACTATGCTGAAGGCTTGATCTAATGTCGTTGGGTTTCTACTTCCTACGAAGCTTTCCAAATTTTCATTTAGTCCACTTGTAAAAGTGCGGAGTGCTAAATCTTTGTTAGTCTTTAATTTATAATTGATAATGTCTTGTGATTCTCGACTCAGAAAAACTTTCGAATTATAAATAGCCAAATGGGTTCTAACTTTATTGAAAAAATCTATTGGCGAGTCTTTATTCTGTTTTAATTCAGTTAATTCAATTAAAAGAATTAAATTCCGACCTTTGGTCGCCAAAATTCTCAATCAAAATATTTCTTTTTTTCCAGTTATCATACTGGTAACCTGTAATTACTTCTAATGCTTGACCTTTTAATTTATTCTTTATTTAGGATAAGATTACTTGGTTGACATAACCAAGGGGAAACCTACACAGGGGTTCCTACGCACAGAAACGTAAGCACAAACACAGATTAAGCACACCTAATATGTGCGGTGATTGGGCAAGCTTACCACGTTCTGTCTGAACTTATAAATAAAAATTTAATACTATGTTAGTATTATTTATACTGTGTAATTAATTTTTTGCTTTATAAACAATTATATGCACTTCCTGCGTTTTACGTTGACGTTTGTTCCGTCAAATGGACTCTGTTGGTCCTGTTAACGTCGGCTGACCTGTAAACTGCTAGGTCCTGATGTCCGACTTTGGATGGCCTGCTAACTGCTATGACCTGTTGTCCGAAAGTGTTGTCCTGAGGTCGTCGTTGTTGACGTTGCCAATCGAGGATTGGTTCCAATAACCAAGGTAAGTAAGTAAGTAAGTAATTAAGTAAGTAAGTAAGTAATTAAGTAAGTAAGTAAGTAATTAAGTAAGTAAGTAATCTTTATTGATAACAACAAAATAATAATAAATTAAAAATGGAATCGCTTGCACATAAGTACATAGTACTTGCGTGTGCAAGTGTTGTAATATCTTAAGTACAGTTACAAATGAAAAATATTTGACTACTCACCAAATTAGTTTTTTTTTGTTATAATTTAAATTATAGGTAATCTACGAATATTTTGTTCTCAGAACACATACACATAACCAATATGAATGTGAATATATGTAATTAATAAGTATTAACTAAGAAATTTTAATATGACACTTTTGTTAGATCTTAAGAATTTCGTCAGCTTGTTGGCATATAATCCAGAGTTATTTACAATTTTAAACGAAGAGGGAAGCATATTGTAAATTTTTGGTCAAAGATATGTTATGAATCGTTGGCTTTGTGTAAGTTGCATTTTAGGAACAACCACTTTTCCTTCATTGTGATCCCAATGATCAAGAGGTCCCAATGACCAAAAGGTTACAATAACCACGAAGCGGGCAGAAGCTGGGTCGACGGGCTGCTTCTCACGATCGGGCGATGCTTGTCCCCCTGGAGATGTCCGAAGATCGGCTGGATGGTGGTGTCGATTTGCGGCAAAGAGCTGAACCTCACGGAAAATTGCTGATCGACTCGATTTTTGTAGTTTTCCCAGGTTTTCCTCCACAAATCCGAACGACTGCCCCAGTTTTATTAAAAGGTCGCCGAAATGACTTTTAAAAACGTTTATATTTTATTTTACAATGGAAATATAACATTGGAAGCACACAGCTAGCCGTCAGACAATATCTTACATCTAACTAGGATATGAACTAACTGAAACTTAGCTTAAAAGGTGCAAACTACTTGTATATATAATATGTCTAATCTGCTAAGATAAATATTATCAATAAAGGAAGCGCAAAGCAGGAAGCCATGTGCATTCAAGGATGCAAGCGTGCAGTTTACACAAAGGGCTATTGACTAGCTACTATGTAACTAACACACGTTGTAGGTACAGGTACAGTGATTCTATTTGCTGAATTTAGAATAAACTGCACCCAGTAATGCACAACCCACGACAAGACGAAACATCCTACATCGAGCTGCCAGCATTCAGTAGTAAACACGATAACGAAATGACTTCATGCGAGTTCATATGTCAAAAAGTCATCACATAATACCTAATACCATGCATGACCTTAGTAACGCTACCTACCGTTTTAGGGGAACCCCCAGATCAAATGTCTGTGCTTGTTAATCAGCAGATGAATAATAATGCATAATTTCATTTTTGGAACTCGAGATTGGCGTCTTGCTATAATTTTTACATTTTAATATTTTTTGGGGAAACAATGGTATATATGGCATGAAACTGTAAATTATGGTATATTTTATTTAAATTATGTTTAATGGTATGAAGCTCGAAATTATGGTATAAATACCATAATTATGGTATGTCTGACAAAACTGATGCTGGTCACGCATGTCTTGAGGTACTTCAGCACGATCTTTTGATTCAGAGATGTTTCTAACTCGTTTGGACCCTATGCCTTCGCAGGTACACACTGAGACGAACATATTATTATTAAAAAACAAGGCATAATAACAACATAAAATATTTTTTTTTAATATTTAAACCACAAAAGTAACACACTTACTACATACGAGCAGAAATAACTTGAAAACTCGTTATCGAACATCAAAATTGTTAAAGTTAATGTTGAATTTGTAATAATTTGCAAATCGTTTGTTATTCATTGGAGTAGGATTTGGAAGCACCCATTTTATGTCGCTTTTTTTAATGCAGCAATATCAGGTTCATCTGGATATCTAAAGCAACCTCCTAGTTTCTCACTCCTTCAAAGATACGTAACTTCATACATTTACATCGTCAATACCGGAAATAATTTTTCCAATATGATACACCTGGTTGGGAAACTCGACCAAAACAAAATCGTTTTTGACAGCAGTTCTAAAATAGTCAGGATCTTGTTCTATTTCCTTCGTCATCTGAAGTATCCATAAACTCTAAATTTGTCTTGTCATTTTCGTCTGATTCATTTATATCCTCTTGAATAGCTCGCATTGTCTTTTTGGTGCTGAAGTATTTCCAGTTTTTCTTTCTAGAGCATTAGGGTCTGCTATAGTACGTGTGACTTATAAATGCCTGTTTCTTTTTTCCAGAATTTTCCTGTCTTTGCTTCTCCATTTGTAAAAATAAATCTTTTTCGGGAGTGTCAGTAATAATTTTACTTTTGCCAGTGCGTCTACGTTTGCGATTTGCTTTTCTAGGAAGAGCTTTTGGGAAGCCTCTGAATATTTCTGGAGATAAAAATACAGTAGGGTTGTTGTCCTCAGTGTCAGCATCATCATCATTGTTGTCGTCAATGAATATGATTTGTATTTCTTTTATCGTCAATGGCAGCAGTTTGTGATGTAGAAGAACTTTCTAAAGAACGATCTGTCACAGAAGATGTTAAAAAATCGGATTCAGTAAATTTCGTGGTATTTAATGGATATATTCCACTGCGTTTAAAGCCGGCTATGATGTTTGTTGGCGTAATGGCCTTAGGTTGAGCTTCTTCTACACACTGCGCCACTTGATATATTGTCATTGAGACACCGAGATTTCTTAACATCCAGGAATCCACCGAGGCATTATAGTGAGCTTTGAAAGGCCCATAAACACTTATATCAAGTGGTTGCAGCTTGTGGCTGCAGTGTGGAGGTAATGTTAAAATAAAAACTGCAGCTCGAGCCTTTTCCACAACAGCCACTGATATGTGGCTCTCATGGTTATCATATGAAGACCACACGGGAATAACGATCTAAGTCACATTTTCGTAGTTTTGAGATAAACGCAATTTAAAGTTTAAAGACTTATCGTGTTCTTGGTGAATATAAATATAGTCTGACAATTATACCAAGATGACTGTAATAGTATTGACAATAATATATTTGGAAATTAACTTTATTTTATAACTTTTTCATTACAAAAAAAAACAAAAACAAATAAAAAACATCTTGTGCAATGGAAAAGTGAACCAAGTCCACACTTGTCCTAGCTCCCCTGGGCGTTACTCAAGCTGAAAACACATCCCATTAATGTTAATTTCACTGCTATTACTATTAGTTTATACCTCAGCATCATCATCGCAGTCTCTGTCCCTTCCACAGAAAGGCAAATTTTCATAATAGCGTTGGTTTAGATCAGAAAGGAATACCTTTAATTCTTGCAATTGATCGATTTTATTCTTGGGTAATGGAATTAGTTGCTTATATAGTTTTTGTGGTGCAATAGTTGGCAAACAACGTGTTTTTGCGTTAGTTATAACAAAACTCTCCTTGGATCCGTTATATGAATTCCTTAGCTTAATAGTGCGTAGGTGTTCCAAAGATAAAAAAGTTCCTTAATTGGTGTGGTGAAATGGAAATGGAGGAGTCTTTTTGAAGAGTGGTGCTAGGTACTTGGTCCATGCAACAAACAGTTCTTGCGTGCAGTCAATAACTTTGAAGGGCGAAATCCTTATCACTTGCCATATAGGAGTGACCTCTAATTGGAAACGTAACTGGTACGCTATCAAATCTACCTTTGTAGTGCATCAAATAATGCAAAAATCTAAATAGTGTATAATTTTTGTTTTGACCAGCACAGGAATCACAGAATATTGCAAGATGCCGAACAGTGTGAGATAATACTTCAAAACAAAAATGATTTAAAAGAGAAGTCACATCAGCTGCACCTTTTTTTAGCAATCGCTTTTGGGTACGTATAGAAAATTACATCATGGCATCCTAGAAGATGAATATTGAAGCTAATAAAGGTCAAATGTCTCTTGTGTACTACAATCATTTGTTGTTGTATTTGGCGTTGGTAAATTTTTGGCAAAATCCATGGTTATAGCTTCAAACTCTTCAGACTGCATAGATTTGTTCTTTGCAGCACGTTTCCTTTTATAAAAAGTGTCCGCTTTAAGCTTATGAAGTTTGCTTTCAGTGTTCAACATGGTCAGTTGTTCTTCCAAATTGGATTTTTCGGTTTCACTACCTGGATTTTTTAATTCTACTTCCAATGACCGTGTTTTTGCCAAATGTTGGTCACATATACTGCATGTGTCTGATTGTGGGAACCGGCAAGTAAATCTTTTCAGTTTTTTAAGAACATAGTATGATTTGCGCCCCTTAAATGATCTAATGTGTCCTGTATACAGTTCATAATGTCTGGTTTAATTTTATGCGGGGATTTTGATGTTTGCCCCTCATGTCAGAACAACTGCCCCCTTCGTGTTTTAAATAACCTTTTAAAGTAATTAACCGTCGATTTGTAATTCCGTGTAGACTTTTAGTTAAAGGCTCTTTGACACACGTTTATCTCGTTTATTTTATTATTGCTGTCCACCACTCTTACCTAAATTTAAAGTACAGCATTATTATCGAGCGTTTACCTATCTCTATTAACAAAACGATTGATAAAGCTCACCTTAAATTTAAAGGAATTTTCAAGGGTAATACCACAAAAGGTGAAAATTTTTTGGGAATTTTTTTTGTTGATATGCAAATGATTGCGTTTAAAATTCTCGGAACCAAAATTGCGTTAAAAATTTGGCGAGACCACAGGTCGAGTGGAATTTGAGCAGTTTTTATTGAGAGAAATTTGCAATAATTTGCATGTTGACGAAAAAAATTCTTTTCAAAATTTTGCCTTGAGTGGTAGGTGGAAAGATTATTCAGCAATATGGGTAGATGACTTTTGCCGTGTTCGACAGCACACATTTTAACGTTTTCCACTATTAATTCAATACTGGAGCTTCTAACACGATTATTATGAGTTTTTAGAACGACGCTGATTTGCAAACTTTGACTCTGACGTTTTGGTGAAATGTCAGTTGATTGGCCGTTTCTGACAAATTGAACAATTTTCATTGGTTCGTTCATTGTAGTGTTGAATAATCTCTTAAATTGGCTTCGAGTTCACAATTTATTGGTCGTCTTCTGTGAATGTTTTCTATGGTAATTAACCCACACAAATAATTATTCTGCTCGTTCCTATGGGACATGTTATTAAACTTAGAAACAATGGTGTTTCTTTGAGCACTATTTTTTTAAAGCAGTTAAATCGCTTGCAATTGCATGGATCTCCGGTTTCAAAAGAATGATTGCAACCTAATACGCTGCTAAATGACAGCTGATCGCTGCAGGCAGGAACGAAGGTTGCGTATCGATGGCCAACTCAGGCAGCTTACGGCGGATCTAGAGGAAGGTCCCAGCTTCGATTACCAGCTTCCAAAGAGGGTAAAAGCGTCCAAAGGCTCAACGACAGCTCGAAATGTCTGTCCTCGGAGAGCTCCAGGTGATCTCAACGCAGCCCTGCTGTTGCATCCGACCATCACGGTTTGACGGGATACCAATTACTTGCCCAGGGAAATCGCCTAGGAACTAGGTTATGCCGAATATGGTAGGTGGTAGCTTTGGTTCTCAAGTTAGTAACCAATTTTCTCCACGATGTAACCCAAGGTCTTTGTTACAGTGAATCTTCTTAGCAGCCTAGAGGCTTCAGGAAGGGCACTTAGTTTACCCCAGATTCCTTGTTGGGGCGGATTTTCTTGTCTGGTGACATGTGGTTCCGCAACAGTTGCGACTGGCGGACGTCACTTGGGAAAATTCCAAAATGACAATTCCACAAGGTACCCCAAATTAAGTGTCACGCCAAAAAGAGTAAAGTCTTCAGTTCAGCGGTGTGCTGTGTACTTAGCGTACAAACATCACGCTTGTCTCTCCAGTTTTGCACTACCACCCCTGTATTACTTTTGGCAGCAACAATTTCTCCTCTTTGTAGCTTTTGATCCACTACATGTTTTGGATTGAATTTTCTGTTGGTTCTCAAAGTTCCGACTAGATCAGTATTTCTCTTCTGTACCTGATGGGCTAAAGAGAAACTAGTGTAATAGTTATCTGTGTAAATTGTACGTCCAGTGTCTAATAGGTTATCAGCCATAGAAGGTACAACCTTTTTGGAAGAGGACTGGTTTGGTACTTTATCCTTTCCACAATAAACTTGGAAATTGTATGTATAGCCTTTTTCAAGACATAATTTGTAAAGCTTGATTCCAAATGTATGTCTTTTATTACTAATGTATTGTCGAAAACTTAAACGCCCTCTAAAAGGTACCAAGGTTTTA
Source organism: Agriotes lineatus (assembly GCA_940337035.1). Classification (NCBI taxonomy): domain Eukaryota; kingdom Metazoa; phylum Arthropoda; class Insecta; order Coleoptera; family Elateridae; genus Agriotes; species Agriotes lineatus. Next base: position 46,945 of record CALNHX010003837.1, on the reverse strand, counting down.
TCTGTACAAACATTCTGTTTCAGAGGAGAGATTTTTTGCAACCTGTCTTCTGTTACTATTTCGTTGTTATAAAAATGCGATGATTTGAGCAGCAGTAGGAACCGATTCCGAGGTATTAGATTTTTGACTTTGTTGTCGTATAGGATGCTTTTGGACCAGTTTGATTCAATACAAGGATATTGACATAAACCCATCCAAATCAAGATTCCAATAAAACATTCGACTTCTTCACGATCTGTCTTATGCCATTCGTGAATTCTGGCTTTGGCAAATCTTTGTCTCTGTGACCATCAATTCTAGCACTTCATCGGTTAGAAATAACTTGAAAAATTCCTAGGGTCCTTTATCAAAATAATTACCATGTATTTCTTCCTTTGCTCTAGCATTTGTTTCAGTGAAAGGGAATGACTTTAGATTGAGTCCACTCACATTCTCCCAACGTCAGTTCGTCACTATTATCACACTGTACGTTTTCAATACTCTCATTATCACTTTCCTGTACATTGCTTTGAATAGCATCGTTTATTCTGTCCAATAATCTATCGGGTAGGTCTCGGGATGTGGCGGAAATGCGGGGCTGGTTTGCAAATTTTGATTTTTAGAGAATCGGTTCACCATCAGAACTGTCTGGAACAAATTCATCGCCCGAATCTTGAAATGGCTCATTATCTTCTTCATCTGAGACACATTCCTGCCACAGGCGTTTTAATTTCTCTAGTTCTTCTTCGTAATTCATTTTTTCAACACTCACACTACCAAAACCGAAGAAATTTGGAGCACTTGTAGTAAAATCAACCAACACCGTTCGCGAAATGCATACGAATGAACAAGCCTATCGTAAAACGTTGCACTTATACAGGAATAGACTTTTTTACAGGAAGCGGCATATGTCTCACACGGCCGTTAGTGCACACTTCAGCTATATGGACCGCGTGAGTCATATGATGTTTCTCAACTTACAAAATAAAAATAAACGCTTTTTTGAGAAAAAATACAGTCACTTAGCAACATTATTACTACCCTATTCAGGGGGAAAATAGGTCTGGCCACAAGAGACCAGATTTTTCTTATTAATGTGGCAGTCAATGTGTTATAAATGGGTTTGCTTTAATAAAATATCCTAGTTTAGACTAATCAGCAGTGATAAGCCGTAAGCATTTCAATACAGCAGTAGCATTGGCCATTTTAAGATAATTGCGAGCTTATCGTGGTGTTCAAGCGGACAATATAATGTTCTGTTGCTCTTCAGTGTTTCCATGAGAGTAATAACAACAACACAGAATTTAATTTATTCTTTATTGATACATAAAATAAAAATAGCTATTGATATTGATACACAAAATAAAAAAATAATTTGAAAAAGTTTTTAATTTCGTTAAGTATGTTTTTTTAGATGTTGGATTTTACTCTTTATTTGATCGACGGTTCTGTGAGATTTTAAATATTTTTTGGAATTTTTTTTAATCTCATCTGCCGATGGATATGAAGAATTCTTGACGAGAAATATTGAAAAATGCCTTTTAATTAAATCGATTTCGCCTAAGGACCAAGTCTTCTTTTTAATCGACGTGCGTGGTTTCTTGGATAAAGGAATTTCGTCGCTTAACTTTTCATTGTCCTCTGAATCCGCTCTACAACGCCGGTTCTCCTTTGATTCTGACGATTTTGTTTTAGAAGTTTCAATCTCCTCTTCTTCAGAAGTTAATACCGAATTTTCCTCGGTTTTTTCGTTGGGGTCTTTTCCTAAATAAAAAAACGCATTAGTTTCGCAATTTGTGAGGCATATGAACAGGAAACAACCCAACCATTTTTTACTGTTATGATTATGAAAAAAAGTAAGTCATGTTGTGAAAATTTTGAAAGAAAGAAAAAATATATAAAATTTCTTACCGCTATTTTAAAGTTGCTAGGGGTCTGTACGTTTTGCCAGACGAAGTTGATAACACGGGTTCATCAATCTGTATATCAATCTCATCCAAACTTCTTGCAGTCAAGAAGTTCTCCCTTTTCCAGTTTTAACAGCATTTTTGAAACTTTGACGATCATCATAATATCCTTTGGAAATCTATAAAATTCCCTGTGGGTTTTTTCTGTATGGACCATTTTGTCGCAAATCCATTAGTTGCATCATGGTGGCAATATGCTTACGTAATTTAGAAGTTCGAATTAATTTCGGTTGTTTTGCACCACACTCTTGAATATTTACTACTTTGAATGTAGCAACCATTTATCCATTCGTCAAAAAATATGTGTTTGATAGCTAACAAATCTTTCGAACCTTTTCCAATAGTATGTATTTTTTGTAAAGTTTAGTTGGAATCCGTTCTGTTTGGCTTAAAGCTTCTATGAACTCATCTTTTTGTTCGATTGTGTCCGGTGCGGTTACGTCGGTAAGTTCAAGAAATTGAATATCTCCTACTCGTCTCCTGTTGTGTACGAGAGCTAATATAAATGTTGCCTCCACCAGAATGTTGTACTGTGCTATATTTGTTTGCTCTTTTAAAATTATAACGGCATTTACTGTTTTTTTTATGCAATACTCTCTTAATTTCATAACGTCTTCCGTAAGAGGAAGCAATTTTTTCGAATGGTCTCTTGATTTTTTGAGTCAGATCTTTTAGAACAAAGCTACCTATTTCACGTGCCCAACTGTTTTCTATTATATCGCGCAAAATTTTTAATTGCTCTAAGATACATGAAGAGTTGTTTAAGGACTCCGTTTGTATAATTTGATCTTTTTTACATATGAGGTATGTAGCAATGTCGATGAAATCTTTCAATGTCTTTCCTTGGTGCAACGCGTAAGATGCAGCCCCATATGTCCTACCATTACCTGAAAAATTGCTTGCGAGTTTTAATGATTCCACAAGGTAATCGATGTATTCAGGTTTTAGGATACCTGTAAACATGACTTAAATCAATGTTATACAGGGTGTTTCCAAAAGACGAACGATAAATTGTCCCGCGACAAGTACGTGATAGTGATTTTTTGACGTTTGGTATCATAAAATAGTTTCATATATTCAGGATTACCCAAAAATGGTTCAATCATGTAGGACCAACAGTTTTCGAGCAAAAATCAGTTTAAACTGTTACTGCAGAATGATTTTTAACACCATAAAAAGTTATTCCGCAGTGGTAGGTAACACCTTCGTTCGTAATTTTTCTCACTACTGCAGGTTAAGAGTGCATAATATTTAGACATATACAGTTTTAATGATGTAACAATAAATTGATAAAATCAATACTATATTATACATGTTGGGATAGGGTAGTGTACTTTCAAATTTCACTTGAAATTTGTATTAATCTAATAATTTATTTATTAGTGTTCGAAAATTATTTTATAAAATAATATTCGAATGTGTCACAATCAATGTATTGTTACATTATTAGAATGGCGTCTGCGAATGTCCAAGGTATTCCTTCTTGGGGTAACTACTCTTAATAGCGGTTTTAATTTATTTCATGTGAAGTGTGATCGTGAAGATTTTTTGAGAGAGATGACAGTTTTTGATTAATAAATACTATGTTAAAATTACTAAATATAATAACTTAATGTGTTAATAAATTATAAACTTGAAGAAATGTTTTAAAATCAGGATTTTCAAACAATTACAGGTTATTTTGAAGGGGTTATAATCACGTAATTTACATCTATGCTTAAAAAGTAAGTTCAAAATAACCTGTAATTATTTGAAAATTCTGTTTTTAAAACTATATACTATACTAACCAAGAATGGTTACAATAGAGTGAGAAGTTGTTGGTATTTGTTTTTTAGCTTGAATTAACAAACGAGAGCATTCTCGCATTTTATTGCGAGCAACGGTGGTTCGTTTTTTTATATTCTTAGCTGTTTGCAAATAGCGCATGCCATACTCCAAAATTATATGAGATCCGATATTACGGCTTTTCCGATGTCGTCCAACCTATTAATATTTCATAAGAATATACTTTAGAAAGCGGTGTGGGCTATAGCAAAGTATATCAAAATTTGATCAAGCTTAGTATTTCACTTAAGTAACAACTTAGAAAGGAAAGAGGATAAAAAATAACGTACTTACCTCAATTTTTTTACGAGTTTCTTAAAGCGTCATTTCTTATGCAATTCTGGTAGCCTGCCTGTAAAGACAGAATAAACGATTTTACTTTCGGATGTATATCATTTTTTCGGCCAGTCTCAGTATTAGCAATAAAACATTTTTGAGTAGAGTACCTATAGGCGTTCTGGCTCACATTTGACCTTGAACTTTTTTCAAGGTCACGGGCCTAGCCGAGGTCAAGGTCACAGGCCTAGCCGGTGGGCGTGGCCTAGTCGGGTCATTGACCTCGGCCGCTTCCGGGAATTTTTTGGCCGAGGTCAAGGTCACAGGCCTAGCCGGTGGGCGTGGTCTAGTCGGGGTCATTGACCTCGGTCACTTCCGGGAATTTTTTGGGTTAACAGTGTAGTTTTTGAAATTTTCCCACGCTCAAGCGTCTGGGATGCAGACATGTCTATTCTTGCAGGATGTTGTTATCAGTAAATCAGAAGCTATTCTTACGCTTATCAAAATTTTCTCAGGCTCGACCGGATGTGAGTCATCGTCTGACAGACATGTCTATTCTTGCAGGATGTTGTTGAACAATGGCATCCCTTGTTTTAAAATCAGCACGAAATTCGAGAACAATGAAGCTATTGTTGTCTGGAGATTAAAAATGTGTTGATCTGCAAAAAAATTCAAACAAAGAAACCCATTGTTTTAAAATCAACACGAAATTGGAAGTTTTTGCTAATACAGTTAGAGTCTAGAGATTAAAATGTGCTGATCTGCAAAAATGATCTTGAAATAAATTTGTCAAGTACTGATGTCTGTTAGACAAAAAAAAAAGAATTACCAGGTGTGGGGTTCGAACCCACGCTTCCCTTAGGGAACCAGAGCTTAAATCTGGCGCCTTAGACCACTCGGCCAACCTGGCATGTTCCTGTAATCGGGCACAATGGTGTAATAAAACAACAATGTAAATATACTTGTATTTATTTACCTAAAACATACATGTATAAAAATTACTATAAATACATATCAGCTACTTATTGTGCTACGGATGTCATCTCTGTCTGAACGATTTCCTCGAAGACCAGTTTCGTGCTGCTCCCACACTTGCCACCCGAGATGATATTGTAGCGACGTTTTCCTAATTGTTGCAAGTCAGCATCTGTTAGGCAATCGTAGCGTGCTGGTAGAATGAATCTGAAGTTGTCCAATTCCACCGCCACTTTATTGCCGTATTTAGTCGGACATCGATACACATTTATTATTAGATATTTTTCGTCAATCTTCAAATCTCGTACATTTCCCCACTCTTTAACCTCATTTAAGTTGCAAAGTTTCTGGTTGAAATCTGCCATGTTTTTGGAAGGAACGTGTACAGGAGAATGATAAAAATACTACAGCACATCAGGTTTATATAGCACCGATGAAAATTAAGTGATGAGTCATCACAACGTGGTAATTTAGACAATATTTTTAGCATCAATCCAGCTATTGTGCTGATTTGAAAATCCAAGCCATTTTACAAACACTTTGTTACGTTTTCGTTTTATTACACGTTCAACGAGATGTATGTCTGGATATTTAACTTTTTGAAGCTCAAGATCGTAGAAACATCCTTGAATAGACCGATTGGAAACATCTTTTATTAGATAGGTAATAGGATTAGTTAATTTAACTTGATCGATTGTGAATATTTCATTAGTCCAGTATATCCTTTATCGAATATTGTTCGATATTTGCTAATTCGCACAGGATCGCCAACCTTAAATTTTACATTACTTAAATCGGTCATTTTTATATGATTATAGGCTTGATTGAGAATTTCCTTCTCATTACTCTTATTCACATCAACCGGTCTTTTACCAATTGTACTATGTTTTTTATGATTGTAGGTGTGACTGACTTGAGATAATAGAGAAAGCCATTTGTATGAACCTTGCAAACTAAACATCTTCCACATAATAGATTTAAGTGTACGATTTACTCTTTCAACGACACACGCTTTTTTGAACTAAATGTTGAGAAATGGTTAATTTTATATTTATTCATTAGTGTTTGAAAATCTTTATTGAAAAACTCTTTACCCTGATCTGTCTGCAAGTTCTTCGGAATTCTACCGCTTTCAGATAGTATTTTTTCAGTTGCACTAGTAACTTCCTTAGAGGTTTTGGTTTTTATAGGCTCTAACCAAACATATTTTGAAAATACATCTATAATTACTAAAATATATCGATAACCTTTATTTACTTTAGAGTATGGTATCATTTCTACTAAATCGGCCTGATGAAGATCATCCAATCCTTTTACTATTACACGACGCCTTCGAAAATTTATTCGTGCAGGCTTATGCAACTCGTCTACTATTTGAGCCTTAATCGAACTGTTTATTTTCTTCCGGGTCATTTTGAACCTCTCTAAATGAGACAGTTTCACTAACTGAAGGTTTAGGCGGAGGTTTAGTTAGTTTTAGAGAAAAGTAGAGTTGATCAATTTCAGCTTGAATGTCTGCAATAATTTCATTTGCTATTTCTATATTTGTACTAGCAGAGTTTTGGTGTTTGGAAAGTCGGTAAATAATCTTATTAAGTTCTTTGTTAAGGAGGGTCTTGTTGACAGCATCCTCTTCAAATAGAAGATTGGCTAATCGTTTATGTTGAAGATTAAAATAATCACAGTCATCGTACAAGTATAGATTTCTGTGCTGAATGTGACGACCGAACTTATCTCTCGACATTGTCGAACTGACTTTATTCAATGATTCCCACCTCTTTTAACTCTTCTATTATACTAACAATTTCATTTCTATGATTTGTGTGACCGGATGCTTGAGAGGCATACAGTAACTTTAATCGATCGACTAACTCATTCGGATCATCCCAGTAAACATAATCCATCGGTTTATTGCTAACTTGTTTATACATTTGCTGCATACCTTTACCAGAACGCTTTTTAGCTCTTAATGGCACTGATGAAGACGAGGGTGATGATGACAGGTGAGATTTTATAAATTTCTTGTATTTCGTTTAGTTGAAACCTACCTTCTGCACATTTTTATCAAAATTTCTATGCGCCGCACCTGTTCTGTTTATGATATCATTATAATTTGCTCTATCTGTCGACGTTGAAGTTATTTGAGGATCGTTTTTAAATAGTAATTCGTACAAACCAGGCGTACCTTCATAGCGAACATTTTTTACAATTATATCAGAACCCTTTATATCTAGCTCATCTCCACCAAAATAAAATTGGTTTTTGTCAAAATCATATCTAATTCCATACCTCCCTAGATTTGGTCTTTCTATAAGATAATTGCTTACATATTTCCTAGGAAGTTTATCATACTGTTCTAAGAAAGAACTTATAGCTTGCGGTTCTATGTTGGTAGACGGTTGAAATTTGTTTGCTATAGTCGTATTAGAATCATCTTCGGCGGTTTCGCACAATACTTCATCAACCGGTTTTGGTGTAAATAATTCTAGTTTTGAAGATGGGAGATTCTCTTTTTTATTTATCACTTTTGCAACACTTTGCATTTGTTCGGTAACAGGTTTAAAAAATTTACCGAGGAGCTGTTGTTCCACCAACTTACCCTCCTTAAGAGCTCGAACTTTCTGTCTTATAATATTTTTAGTTTTAATAAGTTCTGTCGCTACATTCGATTTCATTATCGGCGCAAGTATGTAAGCGGTAGACGGGTAGACAGCTAGAAAGCTAGACAGCTAGACAGGTAGACAGGTAGACAGCTAGACAGGTAGACAGGTAGACAGCTAGACAGGTAGACAGCTGGACAGGTAGACAGGTAGACAGCTAGACAGGTAGACAGCTAGACAGGTAAACCGCTAGACAGCTAGACAGGTAGACAGCTAGACAGCTACACATGTAGACAGCTAGACAGGTAGACAGCTAGACAGGTAAACAGGTAGACAGTCAGCTAGACAGTTAGACAGACTGACAGATTCAAACTAGTTCACACGTCAACAGCTTTCTATCAAATAATAGACATCAGAATTGTTAAATGTATATATACGAATCAAATTCATAACGATAGCGCCCATTATTTAAATCACTATCTTTGTCTATTACCAAAAATCCGTGTTTATGACTATTCCAGCAATATGCGCACATTTCTTTAAATTGTTCGTAAGTCATGTCGGTATTAACATGATCTCGGTAGACCTTCTGTAAATTCATATCATCCTGCTTAAACAGCACCAGCATGTTAGCATTATCGCGAATAAGATGTTTAGGAATACATGCATATGTTTGACAAAGATAGAAACTACATGCATATGTTTGACAAAGATAGAAACAGTCTATATTTTTATGTCGACCCATGCTAAAATATTCTCTCATAACGTCCTGTTTGTCGCAAGCAATGTCATCAAAAATAAAAATGCTGTTAGATTTAGCTTGGTCGGGTGGTACAATGTTCACACCATCGCTGTATGTATAGTAGCCAACCTCAGGAATTAATTGAAACAACATACTTGGATATTCAAACTTTGCTTGAAACAGCGATTTTGAATATATATAAATATTTTCAAATCGTACTCCATTAACATCTTTTATTAGCGATATAATGATGTTTGTTTTACCGCAATTCGATGGGCCTAGAATAAGACATCGTATCGTGGAAGGTAACAACGGTCCGTGTCTCCTGCTTAGAGATGCAGTATGATTATCATGATTTTTTATTGGCAAACTATTTTTTAGTTTAACTACTCTCATGACGTCTACTTGGAAACTCATACTAAAACTGCTACGCATATCTATATATATTAAGATTCTAATCGATCAGTTCTCAGTTCTATATAATGGTTCGACGTCGAAACAACAAACCAGTCCATCGCCGACGAGGTGCTGGTGTACTCAATACGCTCATTAATAAATTGCCTTTCGCATTGCACATACCAGGATATCAATATTGCGGGCCTGGCACAAAACTTGAGAAAAGAATTGCACGAGGAGATCCTGGAATTAACAAATTAGATCAAGCGTGTCGTGAGCACGATTTGGCTTATGCAAAACATTCTGATAATATGGAGGAACGACATAAAGCTGACAGAATTTTAGCTAAAAATGCTATTGGACGTATTAGAGCTTCAGACGCTAGATTAGGTGAACGTGTCTCGGCTGCAGGAGTAGCTACAGCTATGACGGCAAAAGTAAAAATGGGGTTGGGAGCTAAAAATAAAACTGGTAAAAAGAGAAAGAGAACACCTGGAGATACGCTTACTTTCAATCAGGTAGTGAAAAAAGCACGAACTGAATTAGGAGGAGGACGACTGCTGCGAGACTTAAGCGATGCTACAAATATTGCTGTTAAGACAATTAATAAAATAAAGAGAAACAAGATTATTAAAACTCCTCGAGTAATACGTGTGCCAAAAACAGGTGGAATGTTACCCTTGATTCCAATCTTAGCAGGACTTAGCGCGTTAGGAGCTCTTAGCGGTGGAGCTGCAGGAATTGCAAAGGTGGTTAAAGATGCTCAGTCGGCAAAAAAACAATTAGCAGAGTCTGAAAGACATAATAAAACGATGGAGGCAATAGCTTTAGGTAAAGGCTTATATCTAAAACCTTATAAAAAAGGATACGGATTGTTCACGACAAAAAACTTGTAATGCAGCTGCCAAACCGGGCTTTGTCAAATATCGATTTACAATCATACGCTAAACGTTTAAAAATTCCTAACTTTCGCGGCATTTTTATGAGAGATGATTTACCAAAAGAGGTTCGAAATATAGAATGCGGTATTGTAAATTTGGATGATAAAACCAATCTTGGTACACATTGGGTGGCTTACATAAAACGGGGGAAAGATGCAATTTACTTTGACAGTTTTGGAGACTTAAAACCTCCAATAGAAATTGTGAAATATTTGACAAGTGGCAAAAATGGCAGCTGTCATCCTATTAAATATAATCACCAGGCATTTCAAACTTATGATTCTGTAAATTGTGGGCATTTAGTTTACAATTTTTGCACGATGCCATGTGTTAGCTTCCTACCTGTTTACTGCGAGAAAAACCTGTCCAGACCTGTCCAGACTTGTCAAGACTTGCAGATGTGGGGGGATGACGTCATCGTCTGAGGATGTACTTATAGTGTGGGAATTCTGAATTGTACACATTGGCATTATGAAGCAGCAGCAACGATACTATAAATATCGAATGCAGTTCAACCGCTTTACTAAAAATCTGGAGAAATTGAACAGAGATATTGAAATATATTGTAAATTAAAAGATATTTCAAAGGAACTTTCTTGTTTGAAATTAAGCGAGCGGCAACCAGACCTGAACTTGTTAATAACCCAGTTTAAACATGACTTGGTGTTGTACGACAAAAATCGCCAGAAGTAAAATCAACAAGCAGGTTCACTTTGATCCGATTGTTGAAATTCGTCAGAAAGAAGAAGAAGAAGAGGACAATGAACTTCCATACAATTACTGGCAGTTGTGTGCACTCGACAGGATGAGGTTTAAGAATAGAATAGATAAAATGTCTTTATTGTTAGAATCTATCTTAAATAAACAATTGCAATGTATACTGAATAAGGATGTAAAAGGAAAAATAAAACCTATTGTTTAATAAAAGTTGTTTTATTTCCAGTAAGATTCTTAGAGAAGGAAGAGGAGGAGAATGTAATTAAAATTAAAGGTATCTAGATGTTTTGTTTCAGTTCTAGTTAAACCGTCTACTATTAAACATGTCCTGGACGTTTACCTTATCTGGAAATGAATCTGTTCTCACAGCTCAGTATCCATCCATACATCTGGATCCGGAATCTGAATATGTTATAGGATTAATCAGTTTTTGAAGCTTATAATACTATACCTAATATTGATTCGAATAATAATAAATTTCATTATACTGATATTGATGGTAAACAAGCTGTAATTGAAATACCTCACGGTTCATATGAAGTTGCCGATATAAGTCAATATATTAGACATGAACTGGGTATAGGTGTAACAAAGGCTAAGCCACCCTCCCCTCAAGCAGGTAGTGCTAATAATATACTAGAAAAAAATATTGTGCAGCACCAAGCAGAACTTGTGCTACATATTAAGCTCAGGAGTGAAATTAAATCGTCCTTAGCAATCGATTTTACTGCTAAAGATAGTATTGGACAATTATTAGGGTTCAAACCTAAGAAATTGAAAGCTTATGGTAGATATATTTTCGATAATCCTGTAGATATATTTAAAGTTAATACTATATGTATTGCTGGAATGTGTATAAGCTTGGCTAAAACTACATCAAACCTACTAACTGATGACTTTTAATGTTAACAGCAACTGAAATATAAGTGAAAATCTTGATATTAGTAAATAAAAATCTCATAGAATGTGTAATTGGTAAAATTGACAGACAGCTAGACAAATTTCGAAAATTTTGAACAGTTTTAATAAGCGGCTTCAGTAAAAAACTTATATCGGAGGATAGTTTTTGATTTACAGTAGAAGAGTGTGTCTTTGTTGTTAGGTAATACAAGGTCTAGAATCCTCAAATTGATATTTTTAACATAATTCCATTTCAGGTATACAATCCACAAATGAATTAGTATTGTCATAGCGCACGTTCGAGACAAACAATACGCCACAATCGCAACTGATGCTTTGTTTGTAAACAAAGTGTACGTTATGCATGTGCAGATAAGCAAAGTTGCTTGTTAAGCAAGGACGTTGTAACTTGACTTATTGTATGCAGTGTATGCAGTGTAGGAAATGCTATCATATGACATTTTACGATTATGTTAATATCATGTTTATAGAACGAGTATTTTAGATATTTCATCACATAGCTTAAACAGTTGAATGCTGAAGTGATTCTTGTTTCGAGCCTCAAGATTATATTGATTTTCCTACTTATATTAATTAAATAAAACACTCATTAAAATAACAGTTTTATTTTACACCTTAAAAAATTATATCTATAACTCTACTCCCTAGTTTTATTTCTACCAGAACCGAGCTTAAATGTAGGGGTAGCACCGGTTCTGGTAGATCAAAATGGTATCGAGCTTGGAAATGTTCCTGCTCAGGGGGGTGGCTCGAAGTCTGTGCAGGTGGAGGCACTATCTGCCCCCAAGGATGCGGCTGACCTTGAGGACAGTGCCACATTGGTGGTGTTGGTGATGCTTCAGATAGTTGTCCTCCAGAGTGAGGCTCACCATGTGGTGGCGGCCCTATCTGCTCCCAAGGATGCGGCTGACCTTGGGGGTAGGTTGCAGGTGGTGTTGGTGATGCTTCAGATAGTTGTCCTCCAGAGTGAGGCTCACCATGTGGTGGTGGCCCTATCTGCTCCCAAGGATGCAGCTGACCTTGGGGGTAGGTTGCAGGTGGTGGTGGTGACGCTTCAGATAGTTGTCCTCCAGAGTGAGGCTCACCATGTGGTGGCGGCCCTATCTGCTCCCAAGGATGCGGCTGACCTTGGGGGTAGGTTGCAGGTGGTGGTGGAGATGTCTCAGATAGTTGTCCTCCAGATTGAAGCTCACCATGAGGATATTGCCACATTGGTAGTGGCGATGGCGGAGGAGACACCTGAAGGTCGAAAAATGAGGGCGACATCTGCCCCCATGATAACGATGATGCAGGTGAAGATGGTGGAGACTCTCCAAATTCTATGTCGCTCCACACGAGTTGTTCGTCCTCTGTCTCCTCCTCTTCACCCCAGGGGTTGCCAACCCACGGTTCTAGATTAGGCCGATGCACTAAGTCATCATGTACAAAGCTCTGCCGGGGTGTCATGATGGTATACTAATATTTCCAACTGTGTGATAAATATTCTTATATAATATCCCCCCACCTTACACAACCTGCGGGAACTGTATACGTAAACTTTTTCCCACAGGAAATTATATCATTCTTAAGCAGATGTGTTCCAAACATCAGATGTGATAATTATAGGCTGATGGTCAGTCTTCAACATTTTATCTAAACGTTTTGATAACACAAAACTATTTTTTTTCCTGACAGTGCTATAAGTACTCTTATATATATATTATCCTCCTGCTTTACGCTATCTATGGGAAGCGCATACGTAAACTTTCTCCCAAGTCTTCAACACTTTATCTTAGCATCTTGATGATACTAAACTAATTTTCCTACAGTGTGATAAGCGGCCCTTATATATTGTCCTCATGCTTTATACTATCTATGAGAAGTGCATACGTAAACTTTCTCTCACACAGAGGAACATGTCATTCTTAAACAGGTGTGCTTCGGAGAACGGATGTGATAATTAAAAGACTGTACAGCGATTAATTGCTATCATCATGCCGCTTGTGCAAAATGCGTGCATTTTTGTAGAGCACACTGAACCCTGTGTCAATATGATGGGAAAAATAGTATAGTCATACAGAATCTTTAATTGTTTTATATTTGGATAAGCTGGTAAATCGTTAAATTTTACGCTATGAAGAATAAGTAATCTTATCCCCACGCAGTGGTTGCGCTAAACTACAAAAAAATTAAGAACCATTTATATGACAATAAATTTTAATATGAGATTTTTATTTACTATTATCAAGATTTTCACTTATATTTCAGTTGCTGTTAACATTAAAAGCCATCAGTTAGTAGGTTTGATGTAGTTTTAGCCAAGCTTATACACATTCCAGCAGTAAACTCTGGTAGGAAGCTAAAACATGATCTTGTACAAAAACTGTAGACATAAATGTACACAATTTACAGAATCATACGTTTGAAACGCTTGACTCGCCTCAATCCCAGCCACGTCTTCTTCAAATCATATAAATAAGAAAGAGATGGAGATTCTTAACACCATTTATTGTACAGATTGTGAGCAGTAATAGAAATAGGTGTGAGAGAGATGCCTGTACCAGTTAAGTATAAATGTCCAAAATGTAAAGGGGAAACCGATCAAGAAGGACGAAAATGTATTGCTTGCACATTGCACGAACATATGAAAGAAAACAGTGGTGGTAAACATTATCCTCAATCATATTTCAAAAATTCTAGCGAGTAACTGAACCCAGCTTGATAATAGCTCCATCAATTTTTTTTCTTTGTATTTATTTATTTATTTATTGACAGCCATATACATTTGCAATTTTTTTTGTATTAGTATCTGCCTGTCTACCTGTCTATCTGTCCAGCTGTCTAGTCGTTTAGCTGTCTGCCTGTCTGTCTGTCAATTTTACCAATTACACATTCTAAGTAATCTTAACCCCATGCAGGGGTTGCGCTAAACTACAAACAAACAAAAATTAAGAAACAGGAGGCTAACACCGTTATGTAGAAATTTTAGACAGCGGCTTGCACGACGAGGGCATAAACATATAAATCATAGTATATCGAATAAATCGTAGCAGGCTGATTGTAACATGGAAGCCGTCACCTCTCTAGAAAAATATTACAAGTATTTCTATGAATTTTCAAAGTTATTTCCATGGTTTGGTTGCGATCGTATGGATATCACCGTTACGCTAGATGGACATCCGGACTTTAAAACTGATACAAAGCTACAACTTCCAGACGGGTGGAGTTGGTTTGGTGATAATGTGATGGAGCCCATCGAGGAGCATCTAAAAATTTTGAGATTAGAACGTGAACGTGTGAAAACAAAATCGTATATGATTTATGGTGATGTCCGCCTGTCCATCTGTTAAATGTTTGCATTATGAGCCAACAGTCTGCGTCATACAAATCATATAAATGAAATTGTTAGTATAATAGAAGAGTTAAAAGAGGCAGGAATAATTGAATAAATCCAGTTCGGAAACAGCACGAAGAGATCCTCCAGACAGAGATGACAACAACACCTCAGCCACAATAATTGACTAGTGTATAATATATATATTTGTAATAATTTTATACATGTACATTAGACAAATAAAATACAATTATATTTACAATTGTCGTTTTATTACACCGTCGTGTCCATAAAACCGTTACAGGAACAGCTGTCTACCTGTCTAGCTGTCTGTCTGTCTGTCTGTCTGTCTGTCTGTCTGTCTGTCTGTCTGTCTGTCTGTCTGTCTGTCTGTCTGTCTGTCTGTCTGTCTGTCTGTATGTCTGTCTGTCTGTCTGTCTGTCTGCCTACCTGTCTGTCTGTCTGTCTGTCTGTCTGTCTGTCTGTCTGTCTGTCTGTCTGTCTGTCTGTCTGTCTGTCTGTCTGTCTGTCTGCCTGCCTGCCTGCCTGCCTGTTGGTCTGCCTCTCTGTCTGTCTACCAAATTTATAGACACTGATAATGGAGGTCATTAACTACATCTGGTGTAAATTTCTCAGACAAAGACCCCATACATTTTAGCAACCTTGTACACTCCCAGATTTCCCGCCAAAACCTAGACAGAATTTACCGTCAAAACCTACGCAGAATTTGAATTTCCCGCCAAAACCTGCACAGAATTTAAATTTTCCGCCAAACCTGCACAGAATTTGAATTTACCGCCAAGCATGAGCAAAAACCCTCGCGCAGACCCTCGCGCTGACCTGCGCAGAAACCCCAGACAATCATATCCGGTTCATTTTTAGCAACCTTGCACATTCCCAGACGATGACTCACATCCGCAGGTCTAGACAGGTCTGTGGCGACACGCAAATATAGCCTCTATTAACACCTGCAACAAAGGAGATGATAGGATAACTGAAAGATGCTGGGTGGCTACAAAAATATGATCAACAGACGACGACTATTTCATCGCTCCGTTTTGTATTATAAAATTCTGCTATTTAAAACTACCAGTTTAGGATTGGCTTGCGGATGTCTTATATTGCAAAAACCAACTTTTATGCCTTGCTGTATTATTTACTTGATTCAAGAATCTGGCCTGTAGGAGCTTTAGTTTTTTTCGTGGAAACTTGGCACAGTCAACCTAACGACTTAAATATTTTTACGTTAAGACCCAAATTTTAGATTCGATTAGAAATTCAAGAAAATGTTTCCATTAAACAGGTATCTGAACCTGATTTCTAAGCAATAAGTTTTTATGCGGTAAAAATTAACTGTCCCTCGCCGTTGGATATCGTGTATAGCATCCTTATTAATTAGAGTATTGTGGCCTAATAGCTTTTATTTGGTTTTATTTAGTTCTTATTCTCAGGGCTTTATTTTAAAAAATTTTGATCTTACTTTTTGTCTGCAGTCTCTAATTGTAATAATCTTGAGTATTAGTCGTGCAGATTTTTCAAATGTATTATCTGCTAATATTTTCTTTAAGTATTTTATCACCCCTTTTAAATATCTCTCTACCGGATTGGTTTGCAGATGTCTTATACTGCAAAAAAAACAACTTTTATGGCGTGCTGTATCGTTGTATTTATAAACCTCGCGTTTTTAAAATAAATTGTATTATCTGCTAATATTTTGTTTGGTTTTCCAAATTCTATAAAATATTCATTTACATAGCGTTCTTAAAACCAAGGGCGCTAACACAAGATGTAAAATGAAAAATGTCGGGTGGTAGACACGATTATTTTATCGCCCCTGTTTTATATTATAAAATTCTGCTGTCTAAGACTCCGCTTCCTACCATTTTTTAGTGCTGGAATGTGTATAAGATTGGCTAAAACTACATCAAACTTTTAACCTGGAAGAGTATTTTTTACTAATATATAGTGCTGTTCGATATTTGACAAGATCCGGTTTGGCAGCTGCATTACAAGTTTTCTGTCTGTCTGTCAGCAGTGCTTTCGAACCTATATTAATACAATGGAATCTAAAATTTGGTAAAAAAAACAATATGCAATTAAATGGTACTGTTGCTAATATCCAAAATTTTTAACTCAGTTTACACTCCGAACTGTAACCTATAAATCTCTACAGCATAATATTTCTTTAGGAACTTGCTTATTGCTAAAGTGAGGGATGCTGTACATAAATCCAAGCGAAATAAATAACTATCGGCTCGAGACTGTGTATTTAATAAAGTACGGGAAAAACACGTAATATTTACTTTGCTTACAAACAATGTCTCTAACACTCCAACACTTTGTTAAATACTGTCTACCGCTTAAACAGTCCTCCAGCGGGATCGAACACATTACCTATCTACTAAAAGATGCTTCCAATCGGCCTATTCAAGTTAAATATCCAGGCATACATCTCGTTGAACGCGTAATAAAACAAAAACCTAACAAGGTATTTAAAATGGTTTGGATTTTTATATTGCATCTTTTTATCTGGAAATAATTCGATATATACTATTAGACAACAATGGCTTCATTGTTCAGTTATTTTTTGCAATCGTGCAGATTTCTCAAACAACAACTGTATACATTTATTTTTGCAGCATTCGGCAAAATTCTCAGACAATAACATCCGCCAGACGCCCACATCAGTTTAAACAAGTCTGAACAGCATCCGGTGTGCATTTTTCAAACAAAGACACCATACATTTATTTTAGCAACCGCGCGCATTCTGAGACAATGACTCACATCCGGTGCAAAAAATTCTCAAACACTCAGCACGTTAGCATTCTGACTGGTGCTATATAAACCTGGTGTGTTGCAGCATTTCTAGCATTCTCCTGTACGCGCTCTTTCCAAAAAACATGGCAGATTTCAACCAGAAACTTTGCAACTTAAATGAGGTTAAAGAGTGGAGAAATGTACGAGATTTGAAGATTGACGAAAAATATCTAATAATAAATGTGTATCGATGTCCGACTAAATACGGCAATAAAGTAGTGGTGGAATTGGACAACTTCAGATTCATTCTACCAGCACGCTACGATTGCCTAACAGACGCAGACCTACAACAATTAGGAAAACGTCGCTACTATATCATCTCGGGTGGCAAGTGTGGGAGCAGCACGAAACTGGTCTTCGAGGAAATCGTTCAGACAGAGATGACATCTGTAGCACAATAATTAGCTGATATGTATTTATAGTAATTTTTATACATGTATGTTTTAGGTAAATAAATACAAGTATATTTACATTGTTGTTTTATTACACCATTGTGCCCGATTACAGGAACATGCCAGGTTGGCCGAGTGGTCTAAGGCGCCAGATTTAAGCTCTGGTTCCCTAAGGGAAGCGTGGGTTCGAACCCCACACCTGGTAATTCTTTTTTTTGTCTAACAGACATCAGTACTTGACAAATTTATTTCAAGATCATTTTTGCAGATCAGCACATTTTAATCTCTAGACTCTAACTGTATTAGCAAAAACTTCCAATTTCGTGTTGATTTTAAAACAATGGGTTTCTTTGTTTGAATTTTTTGCAGATCAACACATTTTTAATCTCCAGACAACAATAGCTTCATTGTTCTCGAATTTCGTGCTGATTTTAAAACAAGGGATGCCATTGTTCAACAACATCCTGCAAGAATAGACATGTCTGTCAGACGATGACTCACATCCGGTCGAGCCTGAGAAAATTTTGATAAGCGTAACAATAGCTTCTGATTTACTGATAACAACATCCTGCAAGAATAGACATGTCTGCATCCCAGACGCTCGAGCGTGGGAAAATTTCAAAAACTACACTTTTAACCCAAAAAATTCCCGGAAGTGACCGAGGTCAATGACCCCGACTAGACCACGCCCACCGGCTAGGCCTGTGACCTTGACCTCGGCCAAAAAATTCCCGGAAGCGGCCGAGGTCAATGACCCGACTAGGCCACGCCCACCGGCTAGGCCTGTGACCTTGACCTCGGCTAGGCCCGTGACCTTGAAAAAAGTTCAAGGTCAAATGTGAGCCAGAACGCCTATAGGTACTCTACTTTTTTGATTATGTCTAACTATATACGTGCTTCTAAAGTACGCTTTACATTTTGCAAATCTGCAATCAATGGCTACCAATCGCGATCAATTACTTGATCGTCATGGTTTTCCTCATCATTATTATCGGATAAAACTACAAGGAAATTTTAAGAGTCTCAATTTAAAGCAGATCTAAAAAATAAAAGAAATGTATTAAAAAATAGATAAATATCATTGTCTGCATTAATTGGTTGCAAAACCGTCAATTTCTCGTTTCCACTGATTCTTGGTTCATAACCAATGTTAATCATGTCTACGATTACCGGTTGTGGCGGTTGCAAAGGCATTAAATTTTCGTCTTTATTGACATGTGATTTAATTGGTTGCAAAACCGTCAAATCCTCGTTTCCACTGATTCTTGGTTCATAGCCAATGTTAATCATGTCTACGATTACCGTTGTGGCGGTTGCAAAGACATTAAATCTTCTTTATTGACGTGTGATTTAATTGGTTGCAAAACCGTCAAATCCTCGTTTCCACCGATTCTTAGTTCATAGCCAATGTTAATCATGTCTACGATTACCGGTTGTGACGGTTGCAAAGGCATTAAATCTTCGTCTTTATTGACGTGTGATTTAATTGGTTGCAAAACCGTCAAATCCTCGTTTCCGATTCTTAGTTCATAGCCAATGTTAATCATGTCTACGATTACCGGTTGTGACGGTTGCAAAGGCATTAAATCTTCGTCTTTATTGACGTGTGATTTAATTGGTTGCAAAACCGTCAAATCCCCGTTTCCACTGATTCTTGGTTCATAACCAATGTTAATCATGTCTACGATTACCGGTTGTGGCGGTTGCAAAGGCATTAAATTTTCGTCTTTATTGACATGTGATTTAATTGGTTGCAAAGCCGTCAAATCCTCGTTTCCACCGATTCTTAGTTCATAGCCAATGTTAATCATGTCTACGATTACCGGTTGTGACGGTTGCAAAGGCATTAAATCTTCGTCTTTATTGACGTGTGATTTAATTGGTTGCAAAACCGTCAAATCCTCGTTTCCACCGATTCTTAGTTCATAGCCAATGTTAATCATGTCTACGATTACCGGTTGTGACGGTTGCAAAGGCATTAAATCTTCGTCTTTATTGACGTGTGATTTAATTGCTTGCAAACCGTCAAATCCCCGTTTCCACTGATTCTTGGTTCATAACCAATGTTAATCATGTCTACGATTACCGGTTGTGGCGGTGGAAAAGGCATTAAATCTTCTTCTTTATTGACGTGTGATTTAATTGGTTGCAAAACCGTCAAATCCTCGTTTCCACTGATCCTTGGTTCATAGCCAATGTTAATCATGTCTACGACTACCGGTTGTGGCGGTTGCAAAGACATTAAATCTTCGTCTTTATTGACGTGTGATTTAATTGGTTGCAAAACCGTCAAATCCTCGTTTCCACCGATTCTTAGTTCATAGCCAATGTAATCATATCTACGATTACCGGTTGTGACGGTTGCAAAGGCATTAAATCTTCGTCTTTATTGACGTGTGATTTAATTGGTTGCAAAACCGTCAAATCCTCGTTTCCACTGATTCTTGGTTCATAACCAATGTTAATCATGTCTACGATTACCGGTTGTGGCGGTTACAAAGGCATTAATTTTCGTCTTTTATTGACATGTGATTTAATTGGTTGCAAAACCGGTCAAATCCTCGTTTCCTCTGATTCTTGGTTCATAGCCAATGTTAATCATGTCTACGACTACCGGTTGTGGCGGTTGCAAAGACATTAAATTTTCGTCTTTATTGACGTGTGATTTAATTGGTTGCAAAACCGTCAAATCCTCGTTTCCACCGATTCTTGGTTCATAGCCAATGTTAATCATGTCTACGATTACCGGTTGTGGCGGTGGCAAAGGCATTAAATCTTCTTCTTTATTGACGTGTGATTTAATTGGTTGCAAAGCCGTCAAATCCTCGTTTCCACTGATCCTTGGTGTATAGCCAATGTTAATCATGTCTACGACTACCGGTTGTGGCGGTTGCAAAGACATTAAATCTTCGTCTTTATTGACGTGTGATTTAATTGGTTGCAAAACCGTCAAATCCTCGTTTCCACCGGATTCTTAGTTCATAGCCAATGTTAATTATGTCTACGATTACCGGTTGTGGCGGTGGCAAAGGCATTAAATCTTCTTCTTTATTGACGTGTGATTTAATTGGTTGCAAAACCGTCAAATCCTCGTTTCCACCGATTCTTAGTCATAGCCAATGTTAATCATGTCTACGATTACCGGTTGTGACGGTTGCAAAGGCATTAAATCTTCGTCTTTATTGACGTGTGATTTAATTGGTTGCAAAACCGTCAAATCCCCGTTCCACTGATTCTTGTTCATAACCAATGTTAATCATGTCTACGATTACCGGTTGTGGCGGTGGCAAAGGCATTAAATCTTCTTCTTTATTGACGTGTGATTTAATTGGTTGCAAAACCGCCAAATCCTCGTTTCCACTGATCCTTGGTTCATAGCCAATGTTAATCATGTCTACGACTACCGGTTGTGGCGGTTGCAAGGACATTACATCTTCGTCTTTATTGACGTGTGATTTAATTGGTTGCAAAACCGTCAAATCCTCGTTTCCACCGATTATTAGTTCATAGCCAATGTTAATCATGTCTACGATTACCGGTTGTGGCGGTTTGCAAAGGCATTAAATCTTCGTCTTTATTGACGTGTGATTTAATTGGTTGCAAAACCGTGAAATCCCCGTTTCCACTGATTCTTGTTCATAACCAATGTTAATCATGTCTACGATTACCGGTTGTGGCGGTTGCAAGTGCATTAAATTTTCGTCTTTATTGACGTTTGATTTAATTGGTTGCAAAACCGTCAATCCTCGTTTCCACTGATTCTTGGTTCATAGCCAATGTTAATCATGTCTACGAATGCCGGTTGTGGCGGTTGCAAAGACATTAAATCTTCGTCTTTATTGACGTGTGATTTAATTGGTTGCAAAACTGCCAAATCCTCGTTTCCACTGATTCTTGGTTCATAGCCAATGTTAATCATGTCTACGATTACCGGTTGTGGTGGTTGCAAAGCCATTAAATCTTCGTCTTTATTGACGTGTGATTTAATTGATTGCAAAACCGTCAATCCTCGTTTCCACTGATTCTTGGTTCATAGCCAATGTT
This sequence comes from Agriotes lineatus, assembly GCA_940337035.1. Lineage (NCBI taxonomy): Eukaryota > Metazoa > Arthropoda > Insecta > Coleoptera > Elateridae > Agriotes > Agriotes lineatus. The sequence goes on along the minus strand of CALNHX010003837.1, from coordinate 25,039 downwards.
AATCATGTCTACGATTACCGGTTGTGGTGGTTGCAAAGCCATTAAATCTTCGTCTTTATTGACGTGTGATTTAATTGATTGCAAAACCGTCAATCCTCGTTTCCACTGATTCTTGGTTCATAGCCAATGTTAATCATGTCTACGAATGCCGGTTGTGGCGGTTGCAAAGACATTAAATCTTCGTCTTTATTGACGTGTGATTTAATTCGTTGCAAAACTGCCAAATCCTCGTTTCCACTGATTCTTGGTTCATAGCCAATGTTAATCATGTCTACGATTACCGGTTGTGGCGGTTGCAAAGCCATTAAAGCTTCGTCTTTATTGACGTGCGATTCAACAATATTATAGTCTATTGTAGTTGTCTTCAACCAATTCTGAACTTTTTCGTTAATACTTTTAAACTACAAAAACGAAAATTATTTAATTTTAGCCTTCCTTTAGACTTTCCGCGGAGAGTATTAGGCTCTAGTATATTGTTTTACTATAAGCAAAAATGTCACTTTTTACTCCTCCCAGTAAAACATGCTAATTTTTCGTCAAACGTGAATAAAAAAAGGATTAATCGGAAAAAATTATTATTAACGAGGAGCGAATCTCAGTGGTAAGTAGGTATACGGTACCTGTGACAGTAGGCGTACAAGAAATTTGAAAAAGTTTCACCCCCTGATTAAAAATATTATTAATTATTACAGTGTAAAATTGTTGAGATTTTCGTGTACTTCAAAAATAAACATACAACACTATTGTATGTAACGAAGTAAATCTTTAGACGCGTGTCTTGCGTCATTTTAAATAACATATTTATCTGAGTTTAAAGAAACACATTTATGTGCTAAAAGCTTTGCAAAATTTTTTAAATATAAAAGCTGGACAATTGGACGTGCTTATGCAGAAATGGTTCGACCCACATAAGTAAAGTTTTGAGAAACAGGTTCACAGATTTTATGGTGAACAATGTTTTGGGGACCATAATGTAAGGTTGCCCAAAAGTAAGTTACATTTTGAATAATTTGTTAAACTTCTTGTGTATTCATAATAACACTGAAGACCGATTCTAACGTGCTGCGCACTCGGAATTCTTCTGAGCGGCAAATATTCTTGAAAAATTTCTTACCAAAACATTCTGACAGAAAACGCCAAATTTAATCGGCTATTTTAATGCACTTGGGATATTACTGTCGCTTATTTCGAACGTCAAAAATATGACAATGCTGATGCACGCCAACTAATAATAAAACAGTGCAGTGATTCCAGTAGTTCTTAGTTGTTCTCATAGTAAAAAAGATAAGACAATATCTCTATTATTATAACACGCCTTCCTTGGACGCTCTTTCAAGGAAAGTCTCAAGTTAGAAAACACCCTGTAGATACAGGGTGTCCGAAAAAGAATGGGACACCGATTAGTCATAGATTCCTTGCGTCATAATAAATCGATTAAACCTAATATACCTTAGTACAAAGTCCCTTCAGTAAGAAGTTATAGGGCCTTGAAGTTCATTTTTTATTTCTTATTTTTTTGTTAATTTCCACAAATGTAGAGATATCGATTTGAATTTTGGTATACATACTTACTATTATGTACTGCACTAATAAGAAAATTTCATAAACTAGACTTGACTGTAAGGGGCACTTTACCTATCTTTCAAAACTTTTTGTAGCTCTAACTTCGTTATCTGTAACATCTTTTTAAATTTTAGGTTACTATCTCAAAGAGAATTAAAATACACATACGGTTCATAAGCGTAAGAGCAACCGTTTAGCTTAAATGCCCAATCAAAGGTTTTCGGTTGTCATTAATACGTATAATTATCGAATAGCCATGATCACAAAAACAATGGGTAATGATTGTAATCTAGTAAACAACAACAAGAAATCAATTAATGACGTTGGTGAGATCAGTTTTTTGTCTCTTGTGCTTACGAAAATGCTGCGACATAACGAACCTTTCAGCATTGGGGAATTTTTCTGTGTTACTACCCAATTCTCTGCTCCATAGATCATCCCAGGCAGGATACACGAGTCATAGATCTTTCGTTTATGTCGCATGTCTATTCGCTTGTTTCTCAGAATGAAACTCATTTTACCAAAAGCCGCCCATGTTTGTCTTATTCTTCTTGATATTGGTTTTCTTTTTCTAAACTAAGCATTTGTCTCAAATATATATATTCATTGGTTTTCTCGATGATATTGTTATTAACTTCAATATTTCCTTCTTCTTTAGACATAACTTTGGTTTTTCTCATATTCATTGTTAGCCCTAACTTTTTAGATTCGACATCAAGTTCTTGTAGCATGTCCTGCAGTTCTTCTTTTGATGTTGAAATAACGACACGTCGTCCGCATATCTGAGGTTGTTTAAATATCGTCCGTTAATATCAATTCCTTTTGTGGTCAATTCAGTCTTTTAAAGACATCCTCCATTGCTAGCGTAAACAGCTTTGGCGATATGCTTTCTCCTTGTCTGACTCCTCTGTGCAGATTTATTGGTTTCATGGTGGTGTGTAGCTAGTAAGTGGCGGTTGCTTCTTTTGAAATATATGCTGTATCTGTAGTCAATTCTGCAATTCCTAAGACCTCTGATTATCGCCCATGTTTCTAGACTGTCAAATGCCTTATGATAGTATGCTATTAGCAACTTCATAGTTAATAGGTGATCCGTAGTGCTGTACGCTTTTCGGAAACCTGCCTGTTCATATGATTGATATTCATCCAGTTTTCTGGTAATGCGATTAGTTATTATTTTATATAATGTTTTTGTATAAGTGTGACAGAAGACTAATGGGTCGATAGTTTTCCAGATTTTTCTGATCTCCTTTCTTATGCAGTAAAACTACTGTTGCGTTTTTCAACTTTTCTGGTATATTTCCTGTTTGTAAGCATTTGTTTAGGAATGTAGTAATCTGAACAAGTTTATCATTTCCTATTTTTAACATATCGGAGGTTATTTCGTCTTCTCCAGGTGCCCGATTAGTTTTCATATGTTCGAGAGCCAACCTGACTTCGTCAATGGTGATATCCGGTATATCCTCCGATCCTACATTTATCAGTTTTTCCTTGTTTTCAGTTACTTCTATTGTTTCTGCGACTTTTGTTTTGTAAAGTGCAGCATATAACTTTTCAACGTACTTTAGCAATTGATCTCGATTGGTAATTGTTTCACCTGTTTCATTTATTAATGCATAAATTTGTTTTCTTTTCACATATCTTCTCAAGCATTTCATGTTTTATTCTGTTCTATTACTTCCCGAATTACTTCGTCTTGTTTATTTGGTCGTATTTTCTAGCGAATGGTTTTAATCAATTCTGTGTATTCTATGTGCCTTTTGGGTCTTGTCTGTTTAAATCTCTTCTTTTTTCTATCAGTTTCTTCGTCTAGATTTGCTTAGTTTGTCTTTTGGGTAGTTTCTTTGTTGATTTTTGAACTGAGTTTCGCATCGCTGAAGTTACTAGCCGGTTTATGTCATCTAATTCTCTATTATCTATTTCCTACTGTATAATGGCCATGAATTATGATTCATAATTCACGGTTTGCAGCCAATCATAAAATTATATTTTCATAATTCAATAGTTTGCAAGTTGCAACCAATCAGAAAATTCTATTTTCATTATTCAATAAGTTATACCCAATCACAAAATTCATTCTTATTATTAAATGACTTTTAAAGTTAACAGCTGTCACAAATGTCATAAATCGGAAATATGAACACAAAACTCCTATTGCATAAGAGTAGATAAAATATCGTATTACATTCGCGATTATGGCCATTATTCACTCGGCTTGTGGCTCAAATGTCATCTTTTTTTATGCAAACAGAAACCCCCGATTGTCATTTGTTTTCAAGTTATTAGTGCTATCTTTTGTTTCATATGGCAGCCATGTTGGATTTTTGGTTAGTTAGATAGTCTTTAGAAAGAGATTTTTGACGACGTATAACATACCTGAAAAAAAAATTATTTGTAGGGGAGATATTAACAAAAACATAAATTAATCTCTAATATGAAATTAGTAGGCTATGAAATTAAACACCAATGAGAAATGAAAGCGAAAAGGTATGCTAAGTAATGCTGTAAAATAACGAAACGGTAAGAAAAGTCATAATATAAAACGTAAAGAAAGAGTACTAAAAGTTCAGATTCACTTAAAGAAACTGTTCAATATGACGACCAATTTGTTCCACACACTTTTGACACCTTACTTTAACACAGTTACAAACTCTACGGAATGTGTTTCCGCGAACGCGATGTTCGATTTTGATTCCGTTTTCACCATCGTAATTGGCGAAAAAAATACTACTATTTTGCCTACTTAACTGACTTTGTAGCTCCAATAATAACGCGGTTAGCAATAGTGCCGACTTAACTATGAAAACCGTGTATATTACTAATATAAAACCGTGGCATTATTTAATCAAGGCGTACATTGCCATTGTCTGCTGTAATTTTGTTTGTAAGGACCCTTTTCTGTTTGCTATTTGCAAGCGAAATCGAAAAAAAAGTGTTGTAATTATTTTTTTTTGTAGTAGAAAATCTAGTAAGTTGTAAGTTGGCGAACTAAAGTTTTGCAAATGTTCTTTGTAGTGACGACAAATCACTTCCATTTTATGGAAGTAGCTGAAAACATCATCATTGACAAAGAAAAGGGTGTTATTTCGATATTTTCTTAACAGGATGAATTTTGCAAATTGTGTTGTTGGCGTATGGGTAGGCGATCTTGCCCAATCTAAACAGGATTTGCAAGTTGTGTTATTCTTTGCGATTCGAGACGGTATGTAACCGACATTGTAATAAAGTACATCCATTTCTATGTTACCCAATGTGATTTCCCTCCCTCTACAATCAGGAATTACTAGAATTTTAAAAATCCTCAAGAATAATTCTGTTGTCGTCTTCGTAGCTCGTGTTTTCTAGCGGCCTTAGATATTTTGATGTTGCTACTACTTTTAAATTTTGTTTAAATTGAAGTGCTGTTGGGATTGGTTGTTTTGCCCGTATACAAGAAAAACTATTTTCTACACAATCAGATGTCCATGGACCTGTCAAAACATATCTGTGGCCACGTTGGTTGATACGGTATGATGATGATTCGATGATGATTTTCGTAGTTACCATCCCACAACGTTGTACAGGTTTGAAGGATGAATTATATCCAACTTTCATGTCACGAAAAAGCTCAATAATTGATTGATTTTTTTCTGAGTATTCATTACTGGATGTTTTACCTAATGCAAATGTAGAGTTCCGTGATGTAACTAGGGAGAACCATTTTGTCACCACTTCAATGAACGTTGCACAGTATTCAATATTATTGTTTTCATTAGCAATTAATTCAAACCTGCACTTACATCTCGCGATAGCAAGTTCTTCGCCTGGTTTACTTTCATTTTATTGAACGTACCGCTGCTAAAATCGTCCGTTCTGATTTTTTGTGTTAATTTCATGTCTAAATTTTCTTGCAATTCTGAAAAATGACAGATTATTAGTTTTAACCCTACAGTGGGCGCGTAATAATTTGTGACACGTTTAGGCGCGTGGGGGACAGTTGTCACCCAGTACTATAATCCAGTTTATGTTAAGGTTTTGTGGACTTTTTAACTTCTAGCTTATTAATACTTTTTTCTACTCCCGCATGTATATATTCTGTTTTCTTCACAATCTAAAGAATGGATATGTAGGCAATTGTAGTTAGCTGAACGTATATGATTTCATATCCACACAAGGGTGGATATGAAATACACCAATCACAAACCACGTTAGTCGTGATTACCTAGGCAACTTTCATTAATTGTTTGTTTTGCAATGGGCACGCCCTGCTGTGCCCTGTTTGTGGCAAACGTGATTTTGTTGTAAGATATCTTATTAATTAGCGTTGAATAAATTTTCTTTTAATTTTCCATTCTTTTCCATTGATATGTCGTAGAAAAAATACACTGTACAACTCGAGTGGAATGTCCATATCCACTCTCGTTGTACAAACTACTATTGTAACCAACAAATATTCGACCCGCAAATTAATTATAATTATTTTTATTTATAAAAAAAAATTATAAACTGACAAATGTTGACAATGATTAGAAGTAAGTTATTCTACACAGTTCACAAAAATGTCCCTCAAGTGATCAACACACATCCACTTTTGACACTTGATGCACCATCTTCTTGTGGTTCTGTCACGGGCTCTTGCACATTCATAGCACCGACCCCTAGATCTTTGCCGTTGTTCTGGTTGTGGAGGTTTTGACACGCCTTCATATTCCTTTGGGAACCTGTGTTATTGCTGATCTGCGCTGTATCTGCCGTTTTATCATTTCCCACGCGATGCTATTCAAGAAGTCAGTTCTATTGATTTTTTGAGAATTTTGCTGATTGGCCTTATAAATGCATAAAGCGTTAATTCCTGCAATATTTAGCAGATCATAAAAGACCACCATTGGCCAGCGTCTTGTATTTCTTGCCACATTATTTGTTTGTCAAAGTTGATCCACTAAATCTACTCCAACTTTTGTCATATTGTAAAATGTGACCATTTCTGGTTTATTTGCGTCACCTGTATCTTTATCAATAGCATCATCGTGATGCATTGTGGATATAACTAAAACTGTTTTTTTTTCGGACAATAAGAAACAAGTGTACAGTCAGATTTTTTATCAAAAGAAGACTGGTGAACCAGTTGTCTCCGGTAATATTTCTATATGTCCCTCTAACTGGTTCAACTAATCTCATTACATCTTGCACAGCGTTACTGTTTCTATATGGGCCTTCTGGTTGAACACCGACGTATGTTTCTAGATGAAAGGTATAAGCAGATTTGGCGTCGACAAGAGCAAACGTTTTTATGCCATACTTGGCATGCTTACTGGGGATATATTGCTTAAATGAGGATCGTCCTCTAAAAGCCAAAAGTTGCTCGTCAATTGTAAGGTACTCGCTTGCAATAAAATACTTTTGGAAATTATCTACTGGAGCTTCAAACACTTCTCTTATCGGGGCTAGCTTATCAAGTTCTTTGCGAATATTTCTGGTTCTTACATCATCAAAGCGCAGACATATAAGAAGAAATCTCATCCGCTTTTCACTCATTGTTAGATAGCATGACTCCAAACCATTACTTTTCGAATTATCCCACAACTGATGAAGATTCTTTCGTGAACATCTCAAATTCCCTATCAAATACAGGAGACCAAATAGCGCCCTAATTTCAATTACGTCTGTTGGTCTAGCATCTCTGTTCCTTTGATAGCTATTACGAACTCGTTCAATATAAATGTTAGTTGAATTCGTTATAATGCTAACAATATTTTGATCAAGAAACAAATCTAATATTTCAGTTGGAGTTTCAGCTTCGCGAGCTTTCCTTTTGACCCAGGCAAATGCGTTATGATATTGTGAGAACGCACTCGAACTTTTTTATTAGGCACTGCCTTATCCCATTTTGTTGCTCCATCCTTTCCTAGGTAATAGTGATTCATCAGTTGATCCTGATTATCATTGTCGTTATCATCTTGTTCATTTTCAGAAAGCTCCTGTTCGGAATCCGTATTATGGTGGCTTTCCGACAAATGGTCTTGTTCGCCTTCGTCAGATTCTGCCTCATCACACGAAGACATTTTTTCATCGCTAAGCTCGTTAAACCCGGGTGGTGTAGCTTGAACAAGCGCCCACGTTCGATCAGCAGAGTTAAGCAACGCTCTCTCTGGTCAGAACTTGGATGGGAGTTCCGCGGCTGCATCTCTCGGCGCCTCGTGATACGGCTGTCACGGAAATAGTTGGTCCCGGCGGTCATAACATCATAACAGTCGTTAGTGGGGTTGGAAGTCCTCATACCTGCACAGCGACGCCTATAATTGGCCTAACGGCTGTTGGCTGAGTGCGAATTAAATGAAATGAAAAATGAAAAAAACCATTGAAGCCAAACGTTAGGATCCCTACTTGTCTCAAACTTCCTTTTCTTAGTTTCGGACATTTTGAAAACTATATTATGTAATAAGCAGGTTCCTGATAAAATAGAGAAAGTATTAATTTATTTTTCATAAAGTGAAATCTGGACTAGTCAAAAGTGAGCATTTTAGTAATATAAATATACATATATGTACAGGTGGCAACTGATGTGCCTCATAATCATCACTAAAACAAATCAGAAACTATAAAAGAAAGAAAAAACGTGTACCAATAATGTGGCTCAATATAGGTACGTGTTTGGGCGCGTGGTTGACAGGTATCCCCGAACTAACGCGGCGCACTGATTACTTTATGTAAACTTCTTACTGCTTGAAAACTCAGAATCATACTGAGGGATATTGTTCGAAACGCTTTAGTTGACAGCTACTGAAACCCGCACATGCGCAGGACCATTCAGTTATAAACAGTGCGAAAATCAAGAAGGCTGGTTGACCGGTGTCAACCACGCGCCCACTGTAGGGTTAATGAATTGATTAGGTAGAAGATAACTTTATTGTTCAGGAGGCAAAACTTTAAGTATTTAAAAAGATGGCCTGGATCTGCCTCAAACCACATTATTCGTTCATTGTCAACAGGATGAGGAATTGAAAAGACAATCTCAAGAGTAACTTCCAGCAATGCAAAGAAAAAGATCTCCAAAGAGCTGAATTAACAGGCCCCATATCACTTGTTACAAGGTCCTTAAGTTTCTGTTGGTTTTCCCTTAATTTTATGTTTGATTGTTCAATTGTGTGTATAATATTTTTGCCAATTTCAACTCTTCTTTTGCTCTAGTCACTTTTCTCTCTGCCTCTTCCAACATTCTTTTCAATATTGCAATTTCACTTTTTTCCGGCAAAGCTGAAAGTAATGACATAAACAAAATTCTTTAACTTGGAAAAGCATTGTTCAATTGCAAATACAGCAAGGTATAAACATTTCTTTGTAAGAACAACATAACAAAATTAAAATTGAGAATTGTAATTATATTTCTTAAATCTTTTGTAGGAGCGGCTAATAAAATCCCGCACAAATGTTTGAATTGATAAAACTAAAATTTATCATAAAAAATTTATTAAATATTTTCAATAAATTAAGTACTCCCGCAATTATAATTTTAAGGTTTAACGAGAAAATAAATATAATATGTTCATGTTACTACAACAATGGGAATTTTGTATATGTTTGATCAGATCTTATCTGCGATCTAGGCCGCACTATGTTGCATATAATGGATATTTTTCACACGAATACATTGCACCTTCAGGAGACCCTCAGGGCTCGAACTTAGGATCCTTGATATTTGTACTGTTCATCAATGATATTGCTGATAATATTGAAGTAAATCTTAGAACAGAAAATTGACAGGAAGCCGCATTTGTAAGAAATCCGTGCGACCGCGATGGGTTTTCAAAATGGCGGATGGTTGTTTCCTTTTGGCAGTGGCGTATCATATCGAGAGGGTGCATGTGCAGCAAACAATTTCAACAGTTTTATTAAGTGCACTTTACACTGTGTAATTTATGACTACATGTGAGTTTGTGTGACTTCAGTCTCTGTGTGCAATTTAAATTGCTTCCTCAGATTGTGTAATTACAAATAATGACCCCATTATACGTTCCCTTCTATGCCCATGACTATTGTTGTGTACAAGTAAGTATGACAAGTGACATGTTCAGAGAAATTATCTCTACTTGAAGTGAAAAGTAATATTAATACTTACTGATGGAATGTAATGCCCAAAGTCCTGGTATTTGGGGTCTGAGAACAGCCAAAATTAGTCTCAAACTAACTAAAACCCACAACTGTCAAACCGGTATCACACCTCATTAGTCATACATGGGTTTTCAAAATGGCCGTTTCCGTCGCCTAGATGTTACAGCCAAGTTAAAAGAAATGCGCCTTCCTGTCTATTTTCTGTTCTAAGAAGTAAATATACTGTTATATGCAGACGACGTAAAAATATTTGCACCCATACAGTCGTATAGAGATTGTGTGGCCCTTCAGTTTGAGTTAGATAAAATTTCTAATTGGTGTATAACAAATAAGCTGTCTTTAAATATTAATAAATGTAAATCAATCACCTTTACTCGCAAAGTCTTGCCTATCACTTTCTCGTACTCAATTAATGCTACTACCATAGAATGTTGTAAACGTGCCAAGGATTTGGGTATATTATTTGATTCTGAATTTACTTTCAACTACCACTTCATGGAGATTACATCTTCTTCTTATAAACTTATAGGTTTCATTATTCGAAACTGCAAGAGTTTTAAAAATATCTTAACTCTAAAAAATTTGTACATCAGTTTAGTGCGTTCCAAACTCGAGTATGGTGCCCTTATCTGGAATCCGTATTACGATTGTTATACCATCATGATTGAAAATGTTCAAAGAAAATTTTTAAAATATCTTTGGCTCAAGTCCTTTGGAACGTTTCCTATTAGAGGTCTTGATCAGAATGTTTTCTTACATACTTTTGTAGTACAAAGCTGTCAATTTCGAAGAATTCGCATAGCCCTTACCTTTCTTTGTAAGTTATTGCATAATCAAATTGACTGTTCTTATCTTCTACAGAAACTTTGTTTTAAGATGCCAAGCGTTAATACCAGACAATATGTAACTTTTTATCTCATGCGATCTCACACGATCAATATTTTGTTGAGGTCGCCACTGTTCTTTATGTCTACAAATTACAATATCATATGTAGCGGGGTTGATATTAACATAAATACGTTAAAAGAAATTATGAAGCTAGCTTGTGATTTTCGATTAGAATTGCAAAATTAAATTAAATTAATAGGTTATAGTACTAATTATTAGATATACATTTTTATATTATCGTATCCAAATTATTTCTCATTTCATAAATTTTTGCTTATGTATATTTCCTTAATAACTGATATCTTTATTTTTAACATAAATCTTTATAGTAATACGCCGGATAACTAACTGAAATTCTATTTAGCTTATTATAGTGTCCTGTAATTGGATTTTCTGTTGGACAAATTTAATTAAATTAAAAAAAATTTAAAAAAAAGTTTGATTTATTAATAAGAATTGACTTCATCTTTATCCGACAAAATGAGTTAAGATGAGGCACATATTTTACTATGTGAATCAATATGGCCAAAATGGGTATAGCAATTAACTAAAGTCGACTATCTCAAATATAGATTTTTTTAATAACTTACATCGTTAACACTTTTTGTGTAACTTGTTTGTAACTGATGAAAGAATGTTGTTGGGACTGGTGTGTTTTTCAGCTTCTTCTTTCCATCGACACGTATTTTTCCCATATATGGAAAATTGGCGTAATAATAATTATTATTTTTGAAATTGATAAAGAATTTAAAAATACTCTTCTAATTTTACTAAATAGAAGGAATATTTACCTCATATGCGCCTGAATGAGATTTAGGTAGCCAGTTTTGTTTTCCTACGCATTTTATCCACAATGTTTTAGAGCAACTGAGAACATAGCAAGTTAGGTTTAGCGTCAGTTTTGACACAAAATGACGGAAAACATAACCTGCTAACCTCGAATTTGGCATAGACTTACAGTCTTACCAATTTTAAGTAAAATTTGAACACCGTTTAAACGCATCGTTACACTAGAGGAGGAATGAGCGTTGTTTTGTTGTGCGGTAATTTCTTTTACAGCAACATGCGACAGAAGTTTACGTAAAATGCGCACCGTGTGAAACTGGTTTAGCGTGCACCGAGAACTGTCAGAATCTTTGTTTACATCGCTCGCCTTCGTAACTTGGCTCAAGTATAGTTTTATTTGAATTTGAATTAAACTCAATGATTTGATTTAAGGGAAGATTCCCAATCTCTTTTGGTAATAAAGTCAAATTTTACTGAAATTAAATAAATGACTTAGGCATCCCAACCTTCAGTCTTCAATCCCAACAGCTGTAAATGCCTCATATTTGGTTTCACTTTGTCAATTATTCTTCGAAGTGAACTTGGTGTATTTTTATTGGCTTCTGATTGTGTAAATATTGAATATGTTTTGGACATTGTTTTTAATCTATATTATTCTTTATAGATATTATGTGCACTTGACCGTACCTGGGATTTTTATTCCTGGCACTGCCAGGCTACGTTCCCGTCATTGTCACGGGGAGACGGCTTATCTCCCAGACATTCCTCTCTTTTCCTAATCTTTTTACAGCCTTGTTTTAATCTTAGTAGTAATATTGAATTTAAACCGTATTTTAAGTACCTTTATCTTCACTGAACCAGACTTCATGTAATTAAACATAATGACATTTTTATGATTTATGTAAATTGATTGTGAAGTGCTTACAGTTTGTAATACTTAGTCCAGACGACGAAAGTTGATCAGCAGACTATAATTTTTTTAATATCTTGGTTTGAGCTGCTTCACTCAGAATTTTTGATGCCATTATCTTCTTGTTTTCTTTGGAATGTTCTATGCAACCTTCGGCTACAGTACTCTTGTCCTTCATTTATAATATTTTCCTTCCATAATTCCGTTAATTCTTCACGCCTGCAACCGCCTGCAAGCCCTATGATTAATGCAACCTTGGTCAGAAGGCAGGTTTTATCATCCGCTTCTTGTAGAAATTTTGTAATATCAGCTCTAGTCAAAATTTTTGACTTCTTGGGTCGATACCCTCGGATTTTCTTTTTAAAAATGCAATTAAGTGTACGTACTTACTGATATCTATATTGTGTTTTACCAAGGCGGTCTATATTGTTCCAGGCCATGACACTGGCTCTGTTGCCAAATTGTGTGCTAGGCCATTCCAAGACACCATACGTTTTGTTTGTTTGAAATCTATGTGACATGAAAAACTATTTTGACAAGGCAGTTCATATAAGTTACAAAAATGTCTTTGAAGTGTTGCGTACCAACCTACAAGTCAACTTACGCTACATCAGTTGCTCCATATGTTAGCGTGTTCAAGTTTCCATCTAATGGAACGGCGACACAAAAATGGAAAGAAGTTTTGCATTTAGAGAACTGGTGGATTGGAAGGGCTGGTGTATAAAGCACTTGAAAAGAGCGTAATAAGATGAAGAGACTTGTTTCGACTGCAATATCACTAGCTGCTAGGTAAGTTATTTTGAAGAAATTACTGTTTTAGGTAAAGTCAAAATTAGTAGCAATGGAAAATTAGGTCCCTACCCATTGAGAATTCTTTTTAAATCGAATATTACAGTGAAGTGACGCACTACGATGTAAATGGCTGTGATTTTATAGATAGTGACCAAAACTAGTAATTTTTTGCTAAAAGTTGGCGCAGCCATGTTGCCAGATTGTGGTAGGCCATTCCAAAGGTCACTTTATAGGCACAGTGTCATAGCCTGAACAATATAGACCGCCTTGGTTTTACCGATATCATCGAACGCAACATAGAGTAATAGACCCAAAGCGATCAAGGCTTGTGAAGTTTTTATAGTTGTTCAAAGTATGCCAAAAGAACCTTATCATTATGAATATTCGTGATCTCTTTATGGGCACACCATTGTTCCAACTTGTGGTAAATTTTTAGCAATTTTTAATATTTACTTGCGATATATTTAAAATTGACTAAATTTGACAAAATAAACAAGCGTTGTTTACGGTAACACAAACCATTACCTTAGCAGCAAGCATAGCGACCACTTTATTAAAGTCGAACATAATTCAATTAATTTCGAATTTTACGTCACATTTTCTGTCATTTTTTGTGATAATATGAAAACTTCAACGATGACGATAAAAATACTGAACAATACACGTTTGCTTATGGCACTTAACGAAACTCGTTTGATTACTGCAGAACTTGGCCCACCCTCGAGTTTTGTCAATCGAACTCGTTTCGTTAAGATGCTCATAATCAAATCTGTACGGTTAATATCTATAATAGGTGTAAAATATAACCTTAAACTATTAGAACAATTTAGCTCAAATCGTAGCAGTTTCACGATTCACGCAAGTTAAAATCCGTAATTCAGTAATGTACTCAATATTTATTTCCATACGAAAGTTATTTCCGATTCATTTAAGCCAAATCTTTAGCTTGATAATGTTATCACACCTTGACCTGCTGCAAGCAGTGCAGTTTCTTTGTTCGTTAAATTCTCAGTAAGCCCGCTTAACAAAGCAGCTTTGTTCGGCCGTCGCATTCTGCATGGATGATGTCATCTTGCCCTTATCAGGCCGTAAGTGGTTCTCGACGCCAGTTAGGCGGCGGTAATTTTCTCTGTGAATCCCCTAGTTAAGTACTTTACTTAACCTTGAATCATTAACGTCTCGACTTCGTCTCGGCGTTAAACGATTCACTCGTGGATAAAATTTAATGTTATCGTCTTGTATAATAAATTATTATTGTATGTAAATGTTTTAAAGTTATATAAACAAATAAAAGCTTAATTTGTATAGTCTCTGTTAACGTTTCTATAAGTAGCTATAAGGAAATAATTATTTTTAATTTAAGAATTAATAAAAATTGGTTAAATGTATGTGAATTATAATAGCAATGATCTGCAACCCATTTTTTATACGACCGCTTAGGAAAGTAGACATATCAATATGGCAGCCTACTTCCTAAAAGTAAGATCAGATGATTGATATATCAGACTAGTCATATCGTAAGAGCAACAGGTTTGCTTTGCTTGTTGGTTACAAAGATTATACCATTCATAATGCACTTAATCTCTATTCATGCCACGTATTAATAAGTAAAAACACCGTGGTATTATCATTTTGGTGTTTTCAATTATGAGCTGTAAATGTTATGCCATTTCTAACACGTTTTTTAGGATATGCATTAAATACATTGTTAGTGTAATTCCATTATTGATATTCATAGTATAATCTAATCGAATACTCACTTGGCGACTTTAAGAATTATTAAATACTTTTGCTTACAAACTCAACGGGTTGCTTTGTAGAAACACCACTCGCCTGCGGCTCGTGTTGTTTCTAAGCAATCCATTTCGTGAGAACGTAAACCATTGTTGATAATTCACAGTCTTCTCATGGTATTATTACTGATAGTTTTTAGAATTGTTCCAATAATATCACAATTAATTATGACAAAGATATTAATTTATTGAACATAACTATGAATTATTTTATGTCGTCTAGAAAATAGTGTTCGAAGGGTGTAATATCTGCTTGCACGATATGTGCCACTTTCAACACTTGTTATAAAATAATTATGTGATTAGTAGACAAATTAAAATGGTAGGTGGTCTCTTTGATTATTGTATTATTAAATAAAAAGCCCAATTGTGTTTAAGAACAAAAATTACAAAAAAAATGTATGCCTGTTTATTTGGTTAAATAATATGTACATTATATCCCCTGCTTCTCGCTTATAAACTGTCAAGTTTGTATTTTGAACTACATTTGATCTGCAGGGGACATTTTTTCCAGATCCTCCACAAAAAGTGTTTCATTGAACTAACTGGTTTATCGGTTTTTTCCCTTAAAAATTTAAAAAAACATTCATCGATATCTTTCTTCTTAGCGACTTTGGCTTTTTTCAAAGTGGCTGCAAATGGCTGCTGGAGGGACCCGAAGACGTTGAAGCTGAGGGGAGGGGGGGCGCTGGAGGAGGAACCCGAAGGCGTTGAAGTTGAAGGAGGGCAGCTATCGAGTGGAACACGCAGAGGAGATTTTACCCACATTGGTTGTGGTGGGCCAGTCTACCAGATGGGGCAGCATGAACTTGAGGCATTCGAAATATGGCCAGACCTTCTTTTTTGCTGCCGATCCGGTTGGAGTATAATCTCCCCTTCGTTTCCAGAATCCAGCACGCAGGCATTGCCACTTTTTTGTACATTCTTTTGCTACAACAAATATAGACACTGTTAATTACTTTAAACCTTCTTACATTAATAAGTAAGTAAATGTTCTTACCAGGTTTTCCAACCGCATCCCAATAGAATGCCACAACGAATCAACCGTATCACGGTTTAAATAGCCTGGCAAGCTTTGGTTGTAGAGGACGTCATTTGTCCTTACCAGGCAAATTAAATGGTCGACGTCATCTGCTTTCCATTCAACTTCCATCATGAAATCTTCCAATATTATCAAACGAAAACAAACGTTGGGGTTAGGTCAACTTGCTTCCCGCGCACAGATGAAGGTTATGATGTTCTGTGTGTATACAGTGATGTTTGAACTGAACTACGCAAGCGCCAACCGTCGTCCGGTCCCAAAATTTTCCAATTGATTTGAATTTCGAGCAGGACGATCGATATCGATCACGATCGATCGTGACCGTTCGACGTTGTCAGAGTAGACGCATTCAAGTAAATGCGTTTAAAATGTTGAACGATCGCTACCGATCGACGTAATTTTTCTGTCAGAGTCCTACCTTATTGTGGATTATATTTTGGGAACATTCAACCGTGTGCTAAACCTACCAAGTAGAACGCCGACCCGATCCCTTACCGCTATCTGCTTGTAACCGGGGTCCGTTCTAGCCAACCCTCGTCTTGGGGATGTTTTACCGGTCGCATTCGCTCGATTATGGCCCCGTCCTGTGGTTTACAACAGTTTCCTGTCGTTTCCGTTCGTTTGGCACTGTCTTGCGATGCGACTTGCAGCTGAGGAGGACCATACAGTAACCAGTCCATCATTCTAAGTTCCTAACAAGGTAAATTGTTAGCCGTTAGATTTATAGTGAAGTGATTTGCCAAAGTGTAGTTTGGGCCAATTGTGCCCTTTTGGTTGATTTAACTCGTAAGATGTTGAACAATTCCGTCAAGTTTTATTGTCTTCATGTTGTTGTTGTGTTTTAAGTTCACGTAACCGTTGTGCTATTTTTGAAGTGTTTGTCGCTAAATTTTGATACTGTAAAGTAGTTTTTGTGGTAGAACTTACCGTTAATATTGTTTGTAATTGTAAACATCTCATCTGTTGCCGTTTGGTCATTCGTGTTTTAGAGTATAAATTGCGCCGTTAACCCAACTAACCTTTTTGCATATTTTCGGCCGTAATATTTAATCATTGTAACGTCCATTGTCATTTGTTTCATTAATAGAGTTGATTGTTAATTGTTTATACGTTTTTCATTGGTGTGTTTGCATGCCCTGTTGTGTCTATGTTTTGTACAGGAACCTATTTGGTGTAAGTAAGTGTAAGTTGATGGAATATAAGAATAAAAAGCCGTGAAAAAAAAGCCGGAGTATAAAAAGCCGGGAAGAAAGGCCGTGAAAAAAAAGCCGGCGGTATAAATATTTTTCCTACTGTCATTTGACAACAGAAAGTTGACATTTGCCGCTGAGCGTGCGTTTTCATCATTTTGCCGCTCGCCGAGCGTTTTGGGTTTCCGCGTGAACAAAATAGGTAGCCACGTCCGAATGTTTCCTTGACAATGCCCATCATTTGTCGAAATAATCGCGTCACATGTCTAATAGACTGCGCGAGTAATGTTAACTTGATTGTCAATTAATTTTTGCGATAAAATGAAATTTGATATTTTTAATAATATGCTCAGTCGTCGAAAAAATAGTATGTATGTTTCGAGCTAAAAGTGCGCTTGCCGCTTTTGCATGATTGCTGGTTGAGACGAAGTCTCAACCAGCAATATTCATGCGCAAGCGGCAAGAATGCACTTTCAGCTCTTAATATACAATATACTATTGTATTTAATACTTAAATACTTCAAGCAAGTGAATTCCTTGTTTGTGTGCATGTACCGACAAACCCTGAAAGATTACCAACATTTGCTAGAAATTTGTGTGAGAATTTTCAACAAGGATCATATTCACCTTACAGTTCCACATTATAGTCCAGTCACTATGTCATTTTTGCTTGAAAGTGAAGCGAAATTTGAAATTTCTTTTTTGAGGTATTGGTGAGGTCCAGCAAAGCTTAACTTCAAGTTGTAGACCAAAACTTCCTATGTGCTATTTCCGCTATCTTGATAAATGAGTGCGTTTGATTTTTTGCGATAAATCGGTTCCCGTTCACACTACATGAAAATAATGTAAACATCTTGCCTGATTGCTTGCCTCGGCCAGCAATTGCAGGCATCGTCCATAAAAAGCCAATTTTTCGTCCTTGTTGCATAAATAACTATTTTAGAATTTTTAATGCTCTACAATTTATGTCCTATTACTTTTTCGCGTACGAGCGATATTTGTCGAGATATCGAACGCGAAAGGAGAGCCTGAAAGGGTCGAGATTTTTTTTCGAGCTTCTGGGTTTGTATCTCATTTATCTTTCTATTTAGCGAAAAAGTAACCATTATCGAACTTGTAGCGGTTGAAAATAGCTTCAATTTGACCTATTATAAATTGATATGCGACTAAAATTACGACTTGTAGAACTGGCCAAAGTTGTCAAGTTGGCGCAAATTTTTATTTCATGGATCGTCCTATTACATACATGGCATACCACACTTCATTGCATTATTGGAATCATTACATTTCATCAAGTAGATAGTATACAGCATTATATGATCCTTTATCTAATAGACTTGTCTGTCTGGGACGCTGATCCGTCCGGGACGCTGTTTCAGCAGCCAAACCGTATGAGATAGAGAAAAAATTTATTAAAGTTATATGTTTGGAATGGTCATGTCAGCTCAGGAACCGAATTTCAGTCACGTGACACTTCCGGTTTTCGAGAAATCACAAAAAAGACCGTTTTTCAGTATTAAATAAAAATGTTTCAGTGGCCAAACGGAGCTGCGACCCTCTGCGCCTTAAAACGTCGATCGGGTTAGGCAACCACTTTGACACCTTCCAGGTCTGGGTGGTTGCCTAACCGATCGAGGTTTGAAGGCGCAGAGACATTTGTCTCACTGGACTGCTAGTTGTATATTAATACTACTACTAATAATAATAATAATAATAGTAAAGGTCTTTATTAAATTATTACAAAATTACACAGAAAAAATGTTGACTAAAACTTGATAGAAAAACAGATCTATCCGCTGTTCTTCCATTTAACCCGGTGAAAAACAAAAAGAAGTGTGCTATTTTGACCCTAATAATTAATTCATTGATGTTTATCCATAAAATTTTGAAAAATAGCTTTTTAAAATTTTGACGTACAATAGCCTTTTACTACATTTGGTAACGAATTATAGCCTTTAGTTATTCTGCAAGAAAACGATTGCTTGAAAAATTCTGACTTATGTAGAGGTGGAGTCAGCATTCCTTTAAATCTTATATTTAAAGTATGTACGTCGATTCTAAACTTTATTTTGTTGTATAAGTAACTCGGTGATTTACTCAAAATAATCTTGTGGAAAATACATGCAGGATGAAAAAAGCGCCTTTCTTTCATATTAAGCCAGTTTAAATCTTTGAGCTTATAAGAATTTCTTTCATATTTTCGTATTCCAAATATGAGGCGTAAACATGAGCTCTGAATTTTCTGAACTCTAGCAATATTAAAGCTACTTAAATGTGAATCATAAACAACGTCACAATAATCAAAACAAGACAAGATTAATGCATTAAACAAAACGGTTTTCACATTTACACTTAAAAATTGTCGATTTTGATAAATAAGTTTCAAGGAACTATATGATTTTTGCAGACATTTTGAAATATGTTTAGTAAATTTAAAATCATTATCAAGATACAGACCCAAGTTTTTGACATCATCAGAAACTGAGATTCTATCCCGGTCTACTAATAAATTTACTTCATTAGAAATTTCCCCTCGACCACCCTTCCTTATAAAATGTTTTAAATTACTGTAGCTATTTAGAATGATAATTGTTGTCGACCAAGATTTCCCATGCTCTGTTTCCGCCATCTTAAAAAATTGGTGAGTTTGCTTTTGTTGCAGTAACTCGGTTCTTGCGAAAATGCTTGCAATTTTACCTGCTATGAATTGAAATTCGACTAAAATTACGAGGTGTAGAGTTATTAATTAATTAATTACTTACTTATCGGTGGTGTAATTTTTTTATTTTCTTCTCCGTTTTGATGGTTCTGGTTCATTTTCCTCGATATATATTTTATCTTCTTCATGATGCTTACTTTCTTCAAGTATACATTCATGGTCATGGTGCTCTTCGTGTTGTTCCTATTCCTCGACTATTTTTACTTCGAGTGTTGCAGCATGCTCATCGTCGCTTTCATCGAGAACGACGTTAAAAATAATAATTTACGTACTGGCTACTTGAAATATAACGATTCTCATAATGCAATGGAGTTTATTATGCCATTTATGTAATAGTGCGATACATGAAATAAAAGTTAAGCGCCGACTTGACAGCTTTGAGCCGTAATTTTAGTAGTCGCATATCAATTTATAATAGGTCAAATTGAAGCTTCCTCTACAAGTTTGATAATGGCTACTTTTTCTCTAAATATAAAGAAAAATTAGACACAAGCCCAGAAACTCGAAAAAAATCTCTCAACCCTTTCACGCTCTCCTTTCGCGTTCGATATCTCGACAAATATCGCTCGTACGCGAAAAAGTAATAGGACATAAATTGTAGAGAATTCAAAATTCTAAAAAAGATATCTACATTATTTTCACGTAGTGTTAACGGGAACCGATTTATCGCAAAAACAAATCAAACGCACTCATTTATCAAGATGGCGGAAATAGCACATAGGAAATCTTGGTCGACAACTGAAAGTTAAGCTTTACTGGACCCCCCAAACACCCCAAAAAAGGAATTTCAAATTTGGGCTCACTTTCCAGCAAAGGCCTTATTTTTGGACATAGTGACTGGACTATTAGTATTTTAGTAACTTCAATAATCTTAAATTCGTGGCAATTTTATTTTTTTTAGTAGATGGAGAATCAGTTGTTGCTCTGCAGTTCCATACAAATGTGTACATTTCCCCAGTCCAGTATTAAAATAATTTGTATTGTAAATTTATAGAACCTATAAAGATAAGGAATGTTTAATTTTTCTCTGTTCGTAAGACTTGGAAATTGTAAATTCCTGTTTAACCCTCAAATTACACTCTTGAACTCAATTTCGAATTTTTGGGGTGAATCCAATACTTCCTTTATTGTAAAAGGAAGTAAAACTTGTGAAGTTTCATTGTTTTAAATTCCAAAATAACAACTATTACACTAATTTGTATAAGCTTTATTTTATGTCGGAAAACAAACTGTTTATATAAGTACTCATTAAAGTAATAATTAATAATAATACGAGATATAAACTTACATCTAACTTATCCTATTATTTATTAATTGGCACGTAATTTAATAGTGTGACCCACTGCCGAGAGAAAACGTCCGACGTCACCCTCATATTCCCTGCACAAGTTGTTTAATCTCGTCTGCATATCTTCATACACATTTCTTTTTTTCTTCTTCGGTACAACACCTAAATTGCTCTGTTCTATTTTTGTCGAGTCTGCTGCAACCTCTTGCCTCATTTTTAATATTAATTTCCAAACGGTGGGATGGTTTTCACCAACCAAATTGGAGAATTTATTGTTCCATCCCTCCGTCTGGTTGTTGGTGCGATCTTGACCTTGTAGGGTGGCTTGGTGGACATTCCATAAATGAACCGGAAACATTGGTGGAATGTTCCTATTCCTCAGAGCACCAATATTAGGATTTCCAACCCTTCTAAAAGTGCCTGACACATATGTGGCCTCGAAATAATTTAATAAATCTTCTGCTGCTGCGGGTGGCACCTCTCTTAAATGTGCCATTCCTCTTCGAACATCTCCTGGTGGGAGAAATGCCAGTCCATCCACCATACCACAGAAATGGTTGAACGCTTCATTTTAAAGATTTACAAGCTCTAATTCTTGAATTTTCCGGAAGGTACTCTGCGTGAGGTGGTAGAAGCATCCGCGGACTGATGTGTCCTCCCCTATCACAGCTTTCATGGCTTGTATTGCCGCTCTTTCAAAATCCAGGTGCACAACACGGGGATCGGGGTAGAGTTCCTGTTCCTCACATTTCTGGAGTATTGTCCTGAGCACATCTTCATAAGTTTGCTGGCTTTTGGTTTGCAATAAACAAAAAACCGCTGTAGTCAGCAAACTGGTAGAGCGAACCCTAACTACATATAGTTGGGCAAATAGTGGTGGTGCTAAAGAAAGTTTCCATCCAGATACCATTCTTCTGCGTTGGCAAGTAAATGCAAGGCAGCATCAGTGGAAAAAATGACGAAACGTTCTGCTGCATTGGGCCCATTATCGTTCAGGAGAAATCTCCCGGGAGTTCTCTCATATTTTCATTTGCTGAGATAGTAGGATTTTCAATTGTTATGGCACCAAGCAAGTTCAGAGGAACAAACAACGCATTTTGAACAAACATGAGATAGCCAGGGTCCTCCTTCCTTATGGCATTTTGCCTAACTATTATGTCAAATTGACTCCCTTTTACATGGATTACCCAGCTATTTAAATGATCAATCATAGAAACTGCGAGGCTACTCTTGGATATGAATTCTACAGTTAGGAAGAATATTCTGTCACTAGGATTTCTAGCATGATGAATACCCCTGGTTATGAAGCCAGAACAAACTCTAGTTTTCAAATGGTTCCCATTGTCAGCGTTATGTAGTGTTGCTACTATAGGGAATATTGCAAAGCTATCATGTGGGAGGTTTCCTGCCCCTGTTTTCCTGGTAAGATAGGCTCCACCCAGTCTTGAGTAAGTATTTGATACTTTTTGAGCCATAAGAGCAGAATTAGATTGTAATATGTTCTTCAGCACAGATGTGGTTGCTTCTTCAGCTATCAAGGACATTGGGTGATTCATTTCTATGGGCTCTTCTAACAACGGGTAAAAGGGTATCCCTCGACCAGCAAACTGAGAATCTTGATTCAGATAATATATTATTTGATCAATCCATGGATGGTATGCGTTTGGTTTTATGTTCCCGTAATCTGGTTGCACCGTATCTGTAGCCCAGTCACCTAAACAATTTTTTTTGAATAAACATATGCAAGTTTTAGAATTGAAAAAGTTGTCGGTGTATATGTGCATTATGTACTGTATGGGAAAGTCTCTTTGGGACAGCCCCGATTTTTTAATTTTAATTAAAGTCACTCAATTTGCATTTCTTTGTACATACCTTCTATGAGAAGATCTTGCAGAGTTGCTGGAGCTTGGGGTAAATTCTTTGATTTTTGTTGCCTTAGAGTACTCTTAACAGAGTCCTCTAAAGGCAGACGTGCCCTAGTTCTGTTTTCTAACAGCAGCACTGCTGCCGCGAACACTTGTGCGGGTTTAGCCAATGTATTTTTTGCCCCGATTTTCATGGCGTCTATTGCCTTCGCCACTTTTATGGATTCTTTTTCGCAGGATGATTATGATCTCACGTAATGCTAGGTTCTTCCTTATTTAACGTTGTCGTGAGAGATACCTTACACTGAAAAAATATATTAAGATATTAAAACATACGGTAAGCCGTTGTAACAGTAATAATCGATGTTGAATGATAATAAATCCTTACCTTAAATGAACTAGCCTTGGAACATCTCCAGCGTAGAAATTCCTTGCACTCTCTATGCAACAGATACATATATCCCCTGTAG
This sequence comes from Agriotes lineatus, assembly GCA_940337035.1. Classification (NCBI taxonomy): domain Eukaryota; kingdom Metazoa; phylum Arthropoda; class Insecta; order Coleoptera; family Elateridae; genus Agriotes; species Agriotes lineatus. The sequence continues at coordinate 1,645 of CALNHX010003837.1, read as the reverse complement.
CACAGTTTCTCACCACCTTTATTCGACTGTATAACTTCCATGTTACCAATGATACGTAAACCCAAGGAATGAATTTATTTACAACAACTTACCGTATTTATATTTTCCTCCAAGATATTCTAGGAAAAGGTTTGGTGAGATCTCAGTAGAGCCCCGTTTACCTGATTTAAGAAGAGTCCTAAACTGTAGATGGCCGAGATGAGTCCGAAGTCAGCTTATGGCATTAGACATTAAAGGATTCTCTGGGTCATTAACGGATTTACTGTCCTGTCTGCTTCGTAGTATTGTAACATTCAAGCTTAATATCTCATACATGATTTATTTGCGGACAGGGATTTATTATATGCATAGCAAATTGTTAGCAGGTTTGTACAGCCCTGTAACATATATACAGTATAAATGATCAAAGTCTGCAGCAAATTGTCAGAAAATTGCAGCATTTTCAAATCAAATTTATAGGAAACTTTCGCACCTCTTCCTATGTTCTTTAGAAAAACTTTCAAGTCTGCAGAAGAGTTTTAGGTTTTCAAATATACATATATAACTTATAACAAACTTTCCGTAATTTTATAGCAAATTACAATAACATTTTCAATACTTAAATTCGATGTTAATTGTAATATCTTCATCTATCTATCTAATTTTCGGTGTTGCCTGCTCATATTTATTTGTTATTAGGCTTATGACATCATCGGTATTTAAGATTGCAGTCCAAATGTTCCTGCAAATAGGCAAATGCAAATTGCGGGTGAATATCGTCAAATTTCATAATATACCAGGTTTGTTCGTCATAATGGATGCTATTGAAATTATAATTTCTTGAATTGATGGAATAGTCCCTTAGTATTTTTAAAGGAAGCACTTGCTTGCTTATCTGATGAGAATCAGCTGGCTTTCAACCCTTTGGAGCACAGAAGTATTATCCTGTTAATACTTTCTGCAAGAAGTGATGTATAGCTTTCTCGTAAAGCGGATTAAATGAAACGTTGTACTTGTTCACATAGGGCTATTTCTATCCTTCTTATGATACGTTTATTTTTACAACTAGCAAAGTTATAAATGAAAAGATATTTTATTAAATTACTAGCTACAAAACACTAATAAACATAAAATTAAAATTACTGTATATACTTGTTGTTGCTTGTGAAGAATCTGTACTATTTATAGAATTTATAGAAGAAGAAATTGTATTGTGATGTCAAACAACTTGCCATGATTTAATTTTTTTTTATAGAAAACTAGCTAAATAAATGATGCAAACACGTTAAAATTTTGCTGTAAATAATCAATACACTTGAACTGTTAATCATTTACCTATATTTGGAATAAAGGCAGCTTCTTTTGTATTAGTTGGTTCAATGTACATTTAAAAAATTGAAGTTCAAGAGTGTAATTTGAGGGTTAAACAGAAATTTATAATTTCCAAGTCTTCTTTAACTTTATAGGTTCTATAATAACATTACTGTTGGGATTACAGAGGTACACATTAAAGAAATTCATCTCTAAAGTTTCCAGAAATCGCAAATCATTAACCTTGTGGACTTTATCAATCCGTTTTCGAAAGGTCATTAGACGGGATTTTACGGCTGATGGGCCAAACAACACAATACAAATTATTTTTATGCTGAACTGGAGAAATGTACAC